>VYXH01000976.1:269592-282938 GCA_013397275.1 Burhinus bistriatus | reverse complement strand
GGGGGGGAATTACCCATTTTTTTTCTCCAAAGGGAATAAAAGTGCCTTTAGCACATACTTTCACAATTATTTGGCTAAGATTGCATATTAAGTTATAGGACCAGACATCAACCACTTTGATTTATCACTGGCAAAAATATTTTTAGTAAGTTTTCTAGTGCATTTTTAATAAATCTAGTATATTTCATATTTTATCTGTAACAAGAAAGACCACTGCAAGCTGGAATAGTCATTTTAGAGTTTTGAAACTATTAATGAATGAAAAACAACTGCAAATTAGCAACAAGGGATAGTTCCCAGGGACGTTCACACACACAAAAAAAAAAATCCACTATGGAAGACAATCTCCTACTTAGCTAGATATAAATTTCAAGAGTCTAACAATATCAAAAGTTAAGTAAATCTTATCTAACTTTTACGTTTATAGCACTGCACAAAAGGTTTTGTACTATTTTATGATTTGAACATAATGGATACATTTGATACACTGAAAACCTCCTCATTTTTGAAGTACGTTATACAGTATGTATTCAAAGAGCATGAAAAAAATATCCTTCTCCATCTTCCAAAACCAAGAGCACTCAAATGAACAGTCAAGACTAAACTGAGATAATTTAGAAGTATCAAGATTGTTTTGGAGTGGAGGAAGAGGAGAAGGCAGGCAGAAGGACAGAGGACACACACTGACTTCCAGTCATGTTTTTCATTAACAGGTAAATAAACAGTACCACTGTATTCATGCTGTACACGACGGCAAATTACACATGAAAACATTGAGACTAGAAGTCAATTAAGCCCCGTTAGAAAGTGTTAGCTTGAAAAACAGATTTAGTAAGGCATTAAGTACTAAGAAGTCATACCTAAACGTGATCATAGGTATTTCAAGTTCACTTTAAATGAGATGTATTGTAAGTAAACACACTTCATGTATTAAGATTTTACTTCTTTAAAAAAAACCAAACAACAACACACTATCTTCTACCACCTACATTCTTCACTGTTTTTCAAATTACAGGTTCATTTCTCTTAAACATAGCAATATGTCAGCTTTTCTTGATGATACAATTTCAGTGCATTTCATCAAGTACATTGTAAACAATAGTAGTTATTCACAATAACAGCAGATCCCAGATTATTTCCATGAGAGTTACTAACCTTGGGCAAAGTATCTTTATATTGACATTGTTTGTAAGCATCACCGTAGTAATCAGCAGCTTGATTAGCTAGTTTAGCTATGATACCATCTTTCATTTTATCTGCAGGGAGGGGGAGAAAAAACAAAGAACAATGATGATTATCATCAGTTTTTACAAGTGAACAGGTAAATTACTTCATCTTCAAACAGCAACAACTACATTCTAAGGGTATAGCTTTACTTTATAGCTCAAAGATGGGATCCCATTCTTCTCTCTTGACATCCAGCAGCAGTTTCCAGATTTTCTACTTCAATCAGGACGCTGAAGGTTCAGTCGGTTGGACACAAAATCTTTCGGCAGCTGCTGGCATTTATGGAGGATGAAGAGTAATGCTTTACCTCAGACCAATAGCAAGCTGCCAATAAAAGCTGCAGTCCCACTCTAACTCTGGCAGCTTGTTCCCAGCCCTTCCCTTGTGCCAGCACAAGCATTTCTGCAGCCATAGTCAAAGAATTTAGCTAAAATCTAGTTAGCAAAAAATAGTTAATTTTCAGCAGGATCTGTTCTCTAACTCAGCTCCATGTCAGGGCTCTCAAAAATTTGCAGAAGTGCAACAGATGAGAAGGGGCTGGTCCTTTCCATGGCAGTCCACACCACTGTTAGCTTACAGCGAGTACAGAAACACCATTCCCAGACATAAATAACCACAGTCCCTCCAGGTGGTATCCACGACTTCATATCAGAGCCGCATGTGCCTAGCGGCAGCAGTATTCCCTGCCTCAGGTCTTCATCCTGTTCCTGAAGACAAAACTGTGAAAATAGGAACACGCTGCATCTATCTTTATCTCCTTTTATAATTGCCTCTGGCCTGCACTAGCAGGTCAGCCTTCCAAGAAAAGGCAGGCAATGAATGCAAACTTCAGCCATCCACTCTAAATAGCTACCCTTACAAACAAGTATCCTCTCACTCAGGTGACTTCTATGTACTGCCAGGCTGATAAGCATGAGTTGAGGGTATGGGGAGTATTAGGAAGTCTGCAGAGAATGCCTAATTGCCAAAATTAAATCAAAAGAATTCCCAAGTGGCCTGGGCATTCCAGCATATTCACACATCTATCTATAACACTTCAGGCATGAGCTATGATGTAATATATTTATCTTCTATGAGGTAAATGCATTTAAGGTATGCCAGAAAGATCTTTTCACTGTGGAACAGGATTTAGATGACAAAGGGAGAAAAAGGAGCCTATGAGATCTAGCAACTTACTT
Source organism: Burhinus bistriatus (assembly GCA_013397275.1). Lineage (NCBI taxonomy): Eukaryota > Metazoa > Chordata > Aves > Charadriiformes > Burhinidae > Burhinus > Burhinus bistriatus. The sequence goes on along the minus strand of VYXH01000976.1, from coordinate 280,533 downwards.
CTTCACTAAAATGTTTCTGTCCAGTGCACTAAATATTTTAAAAAAAACAAAACAAATAAAATCTAAATAGACTGTCCTTCTAGCCCCACCTAGTGTGTGGTAGTTGCACCTTCCTTCATAGAGCTTGAGCTCCAAGAAAAAAAAAAAGGAAAAATAAAATTGCCATATTAACTACATTTCCATTAACAAAGGAAATGTTAGACGAGACTCGTTTGTCCATGCAGACAGCTCAGAACAGATCTTTCACCATCAGAAGGTTTAGTTTTTACTCACATATCTTTAAAATATTGCAGCCACAATGCAAGCCTTGAGATGGAATAGGGAACACACGCAGACTTAAAGACACAAAGAAAACATTAAGTAAGGCTCAGAAATTAAAAAAACCTGATCTGTATTTATGCAGTGGAGTTAGACTTGACTGGCCAATTTATTTTTTTGCCAAACACTTCCCCTTTCTTTCAACTTGTGAATAAACTCAATTCTATCAGAAATAACATTATCAGCTGGTAAGCTGATAAATAGACTGTCTCACATGAGAGAAAAAACAGAAAATTACAAGTAAGGTAAATAGCCAATGCAGCAAGAAGCTAAATTTGAGTTTTGAGATCAAACTTTGAAGCATTTCCACTTGAAAAAACAGGTTTCTGAAGTTAAGCATGTTGTCGAGCATGATTCTTCACAAAATGTCTTTCCTGCCAGGGAAAGGAACCTCTCTACATCTGGCAAAATCTACAGCCTCCATAGTCAGAGGCTTATTAACCTTACTGTCCTTCTAACAATGGCAGACTTGTGGTTTTGGGAGCAGTCACAAAATCTTCAGTTCACTGGGCACGTATGGGTTTTGGATCAGCCTTGCTTTATCTTTTTCACATTCTGAGTCAGAAGAAATCAGGTTAAGAAGAAAGAGGTGACAAAGATCTATTTCCCATGCAAAATGAGGTCAGTGTCTAATCCTGCTCTGAAGAAAAACTTTACGCATTTGTTATACAAATTTATTTCAAAACAACGTCCAAATCATCAGAGATTAAAATATTGCTACCAGCATGATAAAGAACATAAACGTAATTTATCAGTTGGCTGAAGGACAGTAGTTTGTTGTTGAGGTTCTCCTAAAGGCAGTAAGGCTACAACAATTTTCAGGGATCTTCCCTGTGAAGAGAAGAAACATTCCAGTTCAGATAACCCCATCTTTCTCCATTGTATTCCAAACAACATAGGGAGAGAGGAGTTGGTGGGCAATCACACGACCTCTATGCCCTTAGTTCCACTTTTAGATATATGTAACTTCTAGATGCACAGCTTCTTGTAAATACAGAGAGACGAGCAGATTACTAAAGAGTAAGAGATCTTGTACTGAAGATACTGTTCCACAGGAAAATTCTTTGAAGCATATGTTCTTTAATAGCTGTACAAAAACATGCAGTCTCTGAATCAGTATTTCACAATCAGCCTTTAACAGTTAGAGACATAATTCTTTGTTCTACCTGCAGAATTTCACTTTCCAAGATAAACTGGGCATTCTCAAAGACAGATTGGGTCAAAGAATTCCTCTCTTAGTAATAGGAGCAATCGAACAGAATTTGTTTCCCCTAAACTCTTAGGAAATTTCCTTTGTTTCCTAGCACAGTTGTAGCTTGCTTTCTAAATTCTCATGAAACCATTCCACAGACAGAGGAGGAGGGGAGTAGTGGCAAAACCCCTACGCACCATTTCTAGTACTCTCAGTTCTTTTAGAGAATGTCTTTTGTTCTCAAGGGGGAAAACGAGAAAATATATACCAGCAAAATCCTTTGTAAAGAGGAAGACTAATTGTTTTGGACATAAAAAGAAGGGAAAGGCAAATGGGAAAACTGCATTGTCAGGTGAACCTTAAACAAATTCTTAGGTGGAATCTGTAGTTTGTGTTTAATGCCTTGTAAAGGCCAGGGGAGAAAATCAGTGAAGGCAAAACCAAAAACTTCCAAAAGGCCCTTTACAAGCTCTTAATAACTTAAAACACTTGTTAAGTTTTTGTGGAAATTCTAATGAGAACATAAATATACAAGCCAAAAATTAAGATATACCTCTTGTAGCCTTCAAAAAGAAGACTTCTTGGGCTTGAGCCAACATAATAAGACTGAGAGTTCCAACTGTGTCTGGAGAGATGTCCACTGTAGGTTCTCGATTCAAGGCTGACAAAACCGTGTCTTTAATGTGTTGGAAAGCACCACTTGCAAACTAAGTAAAACAATATATTACCATTCATGTTTCCAAACAGATTTCTTCTCTTACAAATATAATACATACGACAATTTCAAAAAAATAAAGCTTTTTGGGTATATGGTTTCCCATTTATTGTTTAGCCACTAAAAACAATTCCTTGTGACTTCTTCTTCTTGAAGCCACTTACACAGAGACATTTATCAAGACGGACTACCAGTAAAGGTATATTGGCTATACCTAATTGCATAAAACCATGGAAATCTTAATGCATTCCACAAAGAAGAAAGATTATTACTGTATAACTTGTTAAAACTAAAATTTATACTATCTCAAATTATTAAATCTTAAGCTGAAGGTTATTAGTTACCAGCATGCTTGGGGAAAGGGGTATGGGGAACTGTATGGAATTAAATCCTTCAAAGCTGGTAAATATCAGCCAAGACCAGGTACTTAGCCAATCGACCTTTGCAACTAAGAGGGGGAAAGTATGTATATGTATTTATGTATGTGTATATATAGCTTTAAAATTGAGAGATAATTATTTGATTAATAATTCTGAATTCTTAAGCATAAGTAGGGAGCCTCTGTACCTGATAGTGCTTAGCTGCAGCTTTCAGTCCTTCATCATTATCTAGATTCTGTTCTGCTGCAATCTGACTTGCCAATGCTCCACAGTTGAACAAAACACAGGTCTTCTCATACCCCAAACTTGCCAGAGCTGCAATCAAGACAGATAGTTACCCATATTGTTAAGAAAATAAACTTCAGTACTCTAGCATCCTACAGATGAGGCCAACACGACTAATAACCGTACTTAAAGATACCAGCAGTTTCAAGCCAAAAAAAAAAAANAAAAAACAAAACCCCAAAAAAAAAACCAAACAAACCAAAACCAATCATACTGAACTTTTAAAGTCAAAGTCTTCATTCTGAAGGCTTTACATAGTCTAATTCAGTACTTCCACAAAATGTTTTGAAGTGAGGAACTATAGAGTGGCATAAAGTGTAAAAGCAGTAGTATGAAAATCTACACAATACACAGAATAATTTGAAAGTCTAACTGGAGTGCAGCCTTTTGGCTCCTGAAGATACAGAAACACACGCATTACGGAAGGATAATCTGAAATAGGAACTTCCATCCATTAATCAGTTTGCAATAACTGCCCAATTACATGTTCTTACTGTACCTTGAATGCAGCATTAACTACCCTTCTCTCATTGAGGCCAAATATTTTTACATGCTTTGTCTTACTGTCTATTGAAATGCGGGCAATTTTTCACCTGTCAAACCTACTGCTTCAGACTGAAAACATTCTCAAACATCTCAGTTATACATGTACTGAAACAGCTAAAGATTTACCTAATTAAAACTTGTGCTCAATAGACAGCAGTGCAGCCTGTCCAGACTCAACTCCTGTATTACTTCTTAGTCCCAGAGGATGGAGCCCACACTTCTAGAAACATTAATACCTGAACAGGAACCATTTTGAATCTATTAATTGCTTTCAAAAGGTTATTGGCCATATGCAAGTACTGGAAAAATCTGAAGACTGCAGATATTCGTTTCCTGCTACCGTTAAAAAAAAGTACACTCCTCTTGGGGAATACAGAAAATTTAACTAGTGAATTTTCAATTTCACAAACCCCAGGTACAACCCCTAAGTTATCCTTAAAACATGAAGGCACTAAAGAGGCATATTTGTTTCATTTCACTAACATCCAACCTCCTTATACAGCTACATATTTATCTAACATATCTCTGAAGTTTCTATGTTAGCGCTCCTTGACCTGCACTAAATCTTCAGACGAGCAGCCACAAATCTGACATGCCATTTTTCCCATTTTGTTTCCCTGAGTGAAAAGTTGAGTTCCACAGTCACTGTATTTCATCAAGATAATAGTAATTTATCTAAATCACCTCTTCTGTAGTGTATTTTCCAGAATTTTTCTAAAAAGATGATCTTGTACAACTTACACATCATTGAAGAGACTAAAACAAACCCAAGAAAGGAAAGAAAATATGGCTTTAAAGTTTCTGCAGTGCAAAATTACTTTAGATGTAGAATTACTTTATACTCTGGACTGCATCTCAAGTGTGATTTACTACACTGAGAACAGCTGTTTAGCAATATAGATTTTCCTCAGACTCATCTGTTTATAGCTCTACCTATTAACTTAAGCCAACATATTTCAGATTACATGCCACGCTGTGAACTGGGTCACTTTTCAAGCAGCCACAGTATCTGTCAGCTACCCCTGTGGTATAGACTTGGGATTCAGGTGAAGATGGGAAGAAAACAGTTTGTCACCACAGCGAGAGCCAGCACTCTAAAGTCACACTCCTGCATCTTGGCCCCATGGAAGTCAAAGGAGTTTTACATTGAATTTCCATCTGGAGACAGGATCGCCTCCTCTTAGAAGTCAACAGAAGTTTTGCTCCCTCAGTAACTTAAAACTATGCTTTACACTGAGAAACCCCCCTGCTAATTCTGGTCTGAAATAGAGATACACACATGCTATAGTTAATCTGGAGAGCAGCGTCTGGATGAACCGCAATGCAGCAGTGTAAAGATAGATACTAAAAGACTCCTTCTGTTAATTTCTTTCCACTAAGATCTGCTTTAAAGTTTCAAAATAAAATTGATTCCATTGCTTGTTAACTGAGCATTACTCACATCTCAGTTAAGAATTTCTTTGATATTTCACACGGACTGTTTCATAAATCTCTAGCCATCTGCATCACAGATTATTTAGACTAGTATATAATTAACCTGCAGACAAGCAAGCTGTCTCAAGTTGCTGTAACATCACATTTATTCAAATTCTCAGGGTAACCATCAACGTTATGATTACTGATTCTTTTCCTCACTATTATAAATCTCTGGCAATTCACAGACTGTGTTTAAGTCGTAATGAAATATTCTGAATTTTACTATGAAACAGGTTGCATCATTGTGAAATGCTAGCCCCAAAGAAGACAGAACCAATCAAATTCTGAGAAAAAACACAGCATCGTCAGGAAGGTCTCCAATTATCTAGACGGACTTCTTAAATCAGTTAGAAAATAAAGCAACGAAAGGTGTGCGCCACCCGCTCATGCATAGGAAGGCAGTGTATCATTCACCCAAGCACAACTTTAGCACATGTATTCAGAACATGGAAAACTGCAAAGACTTTCAGTGGTTGCTACAAGAGAACTATAGAAAGGACTGTCCTGATTTGAGGACAAAAACTTTAAAAAAACTAAAAAGAGAATTAGTACTGTAACTTTTTTTTTTTTTTAAGGCTTTGTCTGGAGCTTCAAAATTGCAATGGCCATCTTGCAACACCAGTCACGATGAACACTTAAGTATAAATAGAAACACTAAAGAATGATGACACATGACTGAACAGCTCCTCACTTAACTCGAAAGGATTTAGTCTTAGTTTCTCTACTGGCAAGTGTTCCAAATCCATTTAATGATCCTGAATTTACAGTGCGGAATTGTCCCTACATGACTAAAACGAATCATAGACTCAAACTCCTTATGTTTGTAGGAAACAAATACAATTTTTTTTCTTTCCAAGTGTTCAAATCTGTATGAAAATATTTGAAAAAAGAAGTGATAGGAGAATCATTTCAGGGCACGGGCAGATCCTTCTATTCTCTTGAACAAAATGTGCTATCAGACTAAGTTAATGAAGCCAGCTACCATCACTTCGCTTCTTCTGGAGGGGACTTGCTCACTTGTGAGCACATCTCAAGAGAATCTTATTCATTTAGAACAGTAAGAGCTGGATTACTAAAAACCTACCACTGAAACTTAAAGTTAACCTGAAAAATTTTGATTAATGTCAGTTGCGGTTGCTCCCAGAACAAGTCTGAGGAGCTGTGGTGGTGCAAACCCCCCCCGCTACTTTGGCCACTCGGTACTTGGTGCAATTCCCCATCCCTGGGCCACATACCAACCTAGATGCCAGGCATGAACTGCAAAAAAGAAAAGACCAGAGCACTAAGGCACTCCCTTAACATGCCTGGCTCTTCTTTCCCCTATCACTGGGGAATATCACTCCCTGACAGCCCAGGACATCTGTACCTGGCTCATGGCCCAAAGGGAGTTGGTACCAGAACTGGCAGATCTAACAAGCTTTGGGCTTGCACAACTGGTGGAAAGTACCAGAATATTCCATCGTCTGAGCTGGGCGAGAGTGGAAAATTACCTGACAAAAGTCAATTATCTCGGATCCTATAAGTAGCGATTCCAGTGAAGACCCTTTGAGCTCTTCTGGATCGCAGCGGGCTGTGGCCAGTACCTCCCCTGAGTCGGGACGCTGTCTCAGGCAAACTTCACAAAAACTAAGGTACCAGGGTGAGACAATCCTTCTCGAGCCTCAATTACCGCCCGTTGAGGAATGCCGATGCATCGTGAGCATTTACTCTAGCTCAGAAGGGAAATTTTAACTATAGGCTAGCCTCTCTTTCATCCACCTTTCCATTTATATGTTTGTATGCATTAACTTTATGGATGTGGACGTTCTTCCATTTTCCGTGCACGTGTAGGAGTTAAAAGGGGTACCCGCTGACTCAAAAGGTCTTGCGATATTAAGAGATCTTCGATCTCAGCAGTTACAAACCGCGGTGTGTGCGTGTTTGTGTAAGTGTGTGTGTGTGCACGTGCATGCTCATATGCTTTGTTTATATGTACATACATTAATCTGAAATCTGTGCTTTGCTCTCATATGTATACTTATTGGTTTGGGATACCTTATAGTAAGTTAGTGTGAGTCTTGTCATCTTCGAATCTGTAATCAAGTTGCTGTTCATTTATTTAGTTAAATCATTTTGCAAATCTTTAAATCAGTTAATGATTAAGCGCTGCTAAAACTCAATCTCTTGATCTGCCTCAAATCACAAATAAAACTGAACTGCTGCTAAATCATAACTGAGTCTGATACTTCCATCCCCCGACAGGAGCAGACAGCACAACTATTATCAGACTGCACATCAGTTTGTGCCTCTGGAAAAAATAGTATTAAGTCTCAATTTTCTATAAATTCTTTGCATGGTGCCCATGTATTCATTACCAATGTTGAAGTGATTAATCTGTTATCAATATAGTTGAACTCATTTGAAAGCTATGTTGAGATTACTAGAAGGACTATTAACAATTCAGCTATATAAAAATATTCTCAGAATTTAATATCATTATTACTTCCACTTTTGGTACATTCACATACCCAATTTGGCAGAGCCTCCAAAAAGTGATCCTTTATCAAAAGCATCCTTCCACGTAAATGTTACACAGACCTGAAAGTTGTGAAAAAGAAAGATCTTTGTCTCTAAAATTAAATATGAAATCTTCAGAAGATATCCCAAATTCACATATTTATCCTTTTATACTGTCATTGCATAAAACATTTAAGTCACTTGTAACATCACAAACATTCTGGGAGTTTCAGGAAATCATCAAGAGTTATTTAAAAAAAAATTTATTCTACCTTTTTTTCCTTCCTGTTAGTTTGCTCAAAACATTTGAAGCAGACAAGACAAATTCTCAAAATAATCTTTCAGCTCTGCTCATATTCTGAGTCACAGAAATTTATTTCCAAACTAAGATATTCCTCTCCGAAGAAATCTGACAGTCTAGTATAGTCACAGTTAAAGAAAACCACCCAACCAGGCAGTTGCCACTGTTCCAAATTACTAGCATATTTGGAACTGTTCTGTAACACCAAAATTCACCCATTTTTATGAGTGAATTCAATAGCAGTATTACCAGGAAATGCATTCAGGAAAGAGAATGCAAGTAAAAACAGTGTGTTTTATATTACACTTCCAGCATATATTTCATGGACAATGCAAATACATCACAGAATCTGCTCTGAAGTTGCACAATTTGATTTCTTATTCAGCTGACCAAATTAGTTGTAGGCAACTGGTACCAAACCAGAAAAGACAGCAAAATTCCTCGTTTTAAAGTAGTTGGGAACAATAACTTCAGAAAGAGCACAGTACTATTTGATAATGTATTTTCCTCTAGCAGCAATCCTAGTTCAGGAAGTTCTAGTCCCCAGCTGTTCATTACTGTTTCCACTGACTACTACTTCCCTTTGATGGACCAGTTTACAAATCTGCAGAACTTGCTCTTAAAGTTTTCCAGTTTTCCATGTCTCAGAGTTTGCAGGTCACCATATCAAAACATTTGCACAATAAAAACCAAAATGCTGTTCTTGGCTACAAGTGAATGCAGCTACATGCAAAACTCTAATCAATTTGAGCTGCATTAAAACTATTCCCTTACTGGTAACCTGTAAGTCTGAAAGAAACTTTTTCTTTTAATCATAACGTTACCATCTAAATATGATTTGAACAGTAAAGAAATATAAATTCTGTCCTATTTGTAAACACATCCAAAGAAAACCTACATCTTTTGCCACCAAAATACAGGAGCCTAAAGATCTATTCCAGTCTCTACCTGGGGAAGACTTCAATAGGTGGAGGTTAAGCTGATTTTTTCCTTAGAGACAGGATTCTAAAGAAATATGGCAGGAAAAAAGAAACCCTTAATGAACACCATAGCTATATAAAAGTTATGTAATTTGTAGATGCAGAGACAGGAATAAAGTGGTAAGCTTTTAAGTGGCTTAGTCTGTTGGCTGCTGTGAATGAAACATCTGTTCTACTTCAAAAACCAAAGATCATATTCCATCCATTACTAAAGGCTTTCCTACAGAAATTACATTTTTAAAAGCCTTTTTAACATAGTATGAAATAAGACTTCTTGGAAAAAGGAGAGTTGAAAAGGAATCATCACAGCAAAACTCGTTCTGACCTAGACTCCAGTGACCACTAGCCAAAGTCAAAACATTTCTGAATCTGTGAAACGAAGGCAATTAAGGCCACTAGAGGTGAAGTTTCAGTATAGACTATATGTAAGTACCAACAGAAAATAAACAGAGATTAGGAAAATAAGACTCAGATTAAATGCCTTGCCCGAGATAACTACTGTTTAATGGATTAGGTATAGGCTCCGAAGTCATACATTGTAGGTGCCACGGTTTGATAAATCTTCTTACCTGATTTTCAGAGAATGGAAACTTTGGTTCAACTGAACACAGCTGATCATAGTATCTACAAAAAAAGGCAGAAACAGCTATTAGATAAATAAAATTAAGAGTTTTGTTTCTTACACTGGCATTCAAGGAAAAAGGCACAAAAATTCCACACACAACTAAGTTGTTAAGTTCATTTGTAACTACAGAGGATTTGCAGGACAGATAGAAGTTCTGTCTAATGGGATTTTTTCAGTAGAGGAACAAGTTCAATAGGAACAGATAATAACAGATAATCAAGTTCAATATCCACAGATAATGCGGAAACCCTATCTCAGAAGCAGAAGAGTTATCACAGACAAAGCTGACCCATTCCACTTTCTGATGGAGGGTGCATTAGAAAAGAATGTCATGGTCAGGAGTCCCTGTATACATACAGAAAGAAAAAGAGTACATTAGACATTAAGATGTGCTGCACAAGTATATTAAGTACAGCATTTAACATAATATTAACAAGCTACACTGCAGTCTCTTGATCTGAGCATTATATCCCGCTCCCCTACAATATGTGACTCATCTGTTTAAACTTCACTGACTTTGAAACAGATGCCATTTGCCTTGCACAGTATCAACTGGAGATCCTAATGCTTGATAAGATTATTTAGTTGTAAGCTTAGTTTTCATTACAGTATATTGTAGCAGCCAGTGAATTACAACCAAAATTTTCTCTGTGCCAATATTTTGTCTACTCCCAGTGGAAGATGTTTAGGAAAGAACACCAGAAAGATAATATAGCAAGTATAGCACAGTCCCTCACAGAATCTACCCAAGCAACAGTTAGCAATTCAAAGTTCTCCCAAGTTGTACCCTACACTTGCACCACTTGTTAAACATGACAGGCTGGATGCAGAACAGAAAAAACTTTAAACTGCCAACTGCTTAGAATACACAACATGTGAAGCCCATTTCCTATACTCTTCCTGTAGCACTTGCCATATGGGCATACACCCAACATTATATTGGCCAAATTTTTTTTTAACAATTTATATTCCCAATATACAAAACACCTTGTAGCGATGAGTTTCACAGTCTGTGAAACAGGGTTAACATTGTATGTGTATGTGAAGGGTATAGTTAAAAAAAAAACACACACACAAAAACCAAACCTTAATGTGGATTTTAAAGCTTATGACAATTTTTTCACCGTCAACACAAATCTACGAATCTGTATTCTACCTTCCCATGCTTCAGCATTAAGGTTGCTAGTACAAGAGTGGCCATTATGAAGTCAGATTTCAAATATACCTCCACTGAGAGACAACTTTATAAATCAAAAGTGTGTTCCAGAAAGAAATAAAATATTGGCAATAACAGTCTGATAATTTTAAACCATGTGATAGTACAGTAACTAGTATTTTCCAATGTATATGAAGCTAGCACATGAAATGCCTTAAAAGAATCTATATTTCTTTTTTGTAGAAGATTTTCATTTGTCTGTTTTCTTCATCTTTCATTTGGTGGTCATACCTCGAAAGCACATGCCACTTGAAATGAAGCAATAGTTAAATATAATTTGGTTACAATTTTTGTAAGTGACCTTACATCCAAGGCTTGATCTATAAAAATCATAGAGAACAGCATCCCTTTTGAAGTTAAAGAAATTCAGCTTTGCATGTTGATGGTCTCTCATCGGTTTAAGTTTGGTCT
>VYXH01000976.1:243091-264692 GCA_013397275.1 Burhinus bistriatus | reverse complement strand
TCCCCTCCCCGCGTCTCTCGCGCAGCCTCGCCGCCTGAGGGGAGGCGCCGTCCCGACCTGACGGGGGGGAGTCCCGGCCCCGCCGGCTGCCCGGAGGGGAGGCGGGCACGGCGCTGCTCAAATAACACCACCCCCATCGCCTCGCCGGGTGTCGGGCGGTCGGTAGCTGCGCGTTTACACCGAGGGGAGGGGGTCCGGCGGCCGCGGCGCGAGTGGGTGCTGGAGGACGGGGGGGAGGAGGGGTTGTGCGGCGGCGGCGGCGGCGCTTGGCGGCCGGGGCAGGCCGAGAAGCTCGAGTGCTGCCTCTGGAGAAGCGCCGTTTAGGGAAAGACGTGACGGCGGAGCTCAGCTGTGGTAAGGGAAACTTCGCTGGGCCGGTGACATAACCTGTGACACGCCGGTAAAAGTAGTGGCTAGTGGAAAACTGGTGAGGTGTCAGGCTTGTAACGCGTTAGAAGGGAGGAGGGGGTCCCATGCTTAACCCACGCTAAGAATCGACGTTTTAAATAAAGTCAAGCGTTAACTTCTCCGAAGCAAATGTTGAAATGTCTCAATTGGCAGTAAAAGGCGCAGATTGGCGTGTTGCTGTATTTACGGATCTGTCATCCACATCACCCTTGCTTTCTGCTGACAGCCTCGCGTAGCTCCAATAGGCAAAACAGGCAATCTGCGAGGCTGGCTTGTCTGAAGACCGAAAAGGAATATTCAACCCATGTTCTCGTTTCCCCCTCTCTTCTGCCACTCGTTCCAGACAGCTAAGGCTGTAAGCCTGCTGTTCTCTTATTACATAAGTCCCGAGGTGATGATGGTATAAAAAGGAGTGGTAACGGTGCTTTTAAAATTATGCAAAAGGGTTTGGTCTTATGTTGTAGCAGACCGCGAGTTTTGCTGTAAAGTCAAGCCGAGGATCCCTTCCTACTGAAAGTGCACTATACTAGGTAGAGCTGTCTTCTTTGTCATCTGATGAAGGTCTAAAGTGGTGGCATAAGAGAAAAAGGGCAGCTAGAGCCTGGGAAATCAGTCTTAACTGCTCCTGTCGCCGCTGGGAGGGGCAGCTCCTCCAGTATTAACCATCCCTATATGCAATCCACAGATGCTGTGGCAACAGCAGCCAGGCCCTCTGGGGTACTGGCATAGGGAAGGAGGCGATGGAGTTGTCCTCGTTCTGCTGCTTCCAGTCACCTTCTGCGGGGCCTTCAGAGCCTTGCCGTGTTGCTTCTGTTACAAATCTTTACTACATTCACAAAAATTTAATACATATGTTAACGGTTCCTTGGTGCATTCCTGCCTCCCTGCACTGAGTAAACACTCAGCTCAATTTCTCATAGCTTAATCAAAACCAAATAGGAGTTGCCTTGACTTTGCATTAAAAAAAAAAAAAAAGGGATTTTTATCATACACTGAATACAGCAAGTAAGCTGTCCTGTCTTACTCGTATCTGGGTATGTGAGTTCCTCACTGCTTTTTTTCCCCCAGGTTTTATTGCCTGCATACACTTGTAAGCATTTGGTCTCTTAGTCAGCCTTGCACTGACTGCACTTTCCTGTCCCAGGGAAAACCTCCACCCTCACAAGCTTAGATTCTGATAAGTCTTAAGATACAGTCAGCTGGGCAGTTGCCTCCCTTTGTTTCCAACATGAAGACCTTATGGGGTATAGTTAGCCTACACATCATTACAAAATGCATGGCTGTCTATATATGGAAGATGGAAGCCATCAATACCTTGCAGCGTAACAGTCATGAACACGGAAAGGGTGTGAACAGGGAAGGGCAAAAACTGTAGCTATGAGATCATAGTTCTACTTTGGAGCCATAGTGACCTTTAGATGGCTGTTGCTTAACAAATGCTACGAGCGATACTTTGCATTCCTAAACCGTCCACCAGCACAGCACAGAAATTTCACTTTGTCTTAGAATAAGTTACCAGAACTTCAAATGTACAGGTGATTTGCTTCTTTCCCACAGATTTCTTAATAAATCAGTACTCCTCTGAAGGCTTTGTTCTGATTACTACAATTATAATCTTCTAAGCAGTAATGACTTGTCTCCTTGTTACCTCTGACTAGTTAAGTACTATTTCCCAATTTAGAGACGAGGAAGCCACATAGTCAGTAGTTATCAGTGCAGGGGGCATAATCTACATCTTCTTACTCAGAGTCCTGTGCTTTAAACAACAGACCATACTTCCTTCTTCAACAAATTTACGATAGTATCTATGAGAACACTTTAAAACAGATTTCCCCTAAAATGTTTGAAGTAATGCAGCATAAACAAGTTATAGCCATATTTAAGCATTACCAAGGTCACTAACATATTTAATTTTAGTATAGACAGATCATTAGATGTCCCCAGTTTTCATCTTTTTCCTAAACAACCTTTATGTATATGTAGAGCACCGCAGTTTTGCAAAAGCATTTCTAAAAGTCAGATTTGCTTTCACTATGCAAACTGGCTTTTCTGCATGCTTCATGGGTTTTGTCTACGATTTTTAGACAGGAAACTTTTCACTGAACTCTGATGTTCTATTTTATGCTTGCTTTCTGTTCACAAATTCTGTGTACAGATATTTCATTGAAGAAAGATTTTATTCTGCATTTGCTATACTTTATTCTGTAGATTTTGATCATGCTGCTTTACTCACAGCGTAAGAGTTGCTCTTTAGCAATTGCACTAATTGGCAAACAGATGCTATACTAAATAAATAAAAAATCAGCAAAAGGAAGCGATAAGGCAGCTAGTTGTTCATTTCATTAAATCTGATGGTCCTCTTGCCTAAAGCTTCATTTAATCACTCAGATCCAACCCCATTTTGCTACTCCTAACATCTTTTAGTGACATAGGGTAAGGACCAAGTCTTTTACCACCATTATCTTTTGACCATGCGTTTCAGGAGCGATTATCGTCAGTTGCCAAAATGAGGGAATTCAGAAAACAAGTTGTATGTCAGAAGAAGCTCTGATTGGATCCAAATAACCCATCTAGTCCTAGTGCCCATTTAGAAGAAAATGTAAAATTCTCATGACCTATGAATGAAATTTCTCCCTGACAGCCCATAGTCAGAAGCATGAGGAAGAATTCCTACCATTTCCTTCAAAGCTGACACTCCTTTACCTTTTGTTTCAAAATTTAGAGGAAGTATTAATCCTATTTTCCTCAATTTTCATTTGTGTTTATTAGTTTTATATTTCTCATATGTGAGGAGGGACCTGAACCAGAAGATACATTGATAGCAAACTCAGCTGGGCAGGGGCCGTGCTTATCTTTGTGCTTGTATATGCTCGATATACCATCCTCCCGCTGGTCGAATGCTAAATCAAAAAACCACATCATCAGTCTAAATTCCAGATGTGATACAGGTCAGGATGAAGAAATGAGAGGCTGGAGTAGGGGGAAAACAGGTCTAAATACTGTGAGTACACTTACTTAGGGTAGACACTTGTGTAAAGTGGTAATTATAACAAAGTTGCCTTTCAACCACAAGCCAAATAAGAATAGTGACTACATCTGATTTTTGCTTGAGGAGGGGGTGCTGGCCGAATGGTCTAGAATAAGAAGGGCATCACGTGCATAGCTAGTGGCACGGAAAAGTACCTTGTAGATTAAATAATGGCAAGCAGGAGCAGAATCGGGGATCAGAGAAGGCTAAAGAGAAGATAGAGGTGAAGTAATACGAACTCAGATGACATACGAGAGAGAGAGAGAGATTATGCAAGGCCTGGAAACTATTGACCAAGGTAAATAATTTTACCTGCTGCATTGTAGATGGACTAGAGCAGAGCAAACAGGGAATCCACCCAGCATTAGTGCAATATTTTCCAGAAATGGTTACAAGAATATTAGCTTTTAGGCCGAGTGCAGCCTAGAATTTTCCTCAAGTCTCAAGAAGGCATCGGGAATATGACATATTACTGATCACATAATGATAGTGCCTGTGCTTGTTACTCAAATACACCACATTAAACAAGAAGAAACAGCTCTTCACTGTCCCACATCATGGTTTGTAGTAGTGGGTCTTCATAATAAACACCAAAAGCATTGCTAAAGTTTTTCACATATGCTGTTAAAAATCTGTGGTAAAATTATGTCCCACTCAAAAGGATATATAAGATTTTTTAAAATGTTATTATTTTTACTGCCTATACTCTTCATATCGCTGTGGTTTTAGAAGATTTACAAAGCAGAGCAGCTTGTAGAAGCCAGCACCAACTTTCAGTTCAGTAAGAAACAGCTGAGAGGCTATTAAAACATGTTTCCCAAAAGCTGAAGGTCAGGATTAGCGCGAGATGTACGAGTACAAACATATAAAATTCTTCATTACAAAGCATTGAATAAAACTGCTGTATAGGAAGGTATAGTCACATTCTGCCTCCAGATACACGGTCTCTACTTAAAAAGAGGCAATGTTTACATAATTATCCTGATAAAAGGCAAAAGCATAAATGTGCCATGCTATAGATATACTGATACAAGTCAGGTGACCGGTGACCCCCAAAATGGGCACTTTACTCTGAATCAGAGTGTGAGGATATACATTTACACCCTGTTTCCCATCTATTGGTAATGGGGCAAGTATGCATGAGAAGAGGAGGATGTAGTAGAGAATATCATTGTCGTTTGATCCTGGGCTCATTGCACAGCTATTTACTGAATCCAATGCTCCGTAAGAGTTTCTGAAAAATCCAAAGTCATCGATGAGTATTTGACTTAGATTTTGGCATGAAAACTCTGTAATTGACATATTTTTTGTGCAATGTTTATGGTGTGCGCTTTGAAAAAAGTTCTGATCCTTCCTCTGCAAGTTTGTTGAAAGAAGGAAAAAGGGTTGTTCTACCTTTGTTCAGTGCTGAACTGTTGATGTTACTTAGCATAGCATTAATTCTACTTTACATATGTAAATTATGGAGTTTTAAATAATTTTTACTCTTTGGAATGGAAAACAAAGTACCTGTCATATTGCATTAAAAACAGATGAAAAATCAGATGTCTGCTTTTTGTGATAATGGACTAAATTTTGCCTTACACTGCACTTATTCTTGCTGTGAACATTTCCTTGAACTGTCATAGGATTTCAGAAGCCCGAACAGGAGATGGATAGCGTTCTAATGTTATCATATCTTCAATTAAAAGTTAAAAGAAGAAATGATTAGTGACCTTGATACACAAGTTCTTACAATATATCTTTCCCATAACTATGCTGTGTTTTTACTGCTTCTAATTTTAAAATAATAAACAACTGAGACTTAAGTATGATTCTTTATTCATTCCAGAAGAGAGAAGAGGTTTTGATTTTACAAATTGCTTTTACAAGCTTGGCTAATTAAGCTACCCCTTAAGATTTGAAAGTTAGAAAGTTTTCACTTAAATTGTGTATTACTAAATAATGCAAATATATCAATTATGGAAAGTATTGAAATAGACAAAAGATAACTGGGTAACTTTGAATCTCTTAATTATTGCAATATGGGATATACCCAAAGCAATGGCTTTATTTTATTTACTTTAAAACATTGCTTTATATAAAGCAGTGTATTTCACAGTTTATAAAGAATTTTGTCCAAATATATCATTAGTTCAATCCAAATATTTTTTGCACCAAAGGACAGAATAGCCTTCAAAGAAGCAGAAATTAATATTTTACCTTTGTTGGCATTTTACAATATATAATTAAATTTTTTATTGGTTTTGCCTGTATATTCAATGCAAGAAAAATACCTTTTCCTGTTTGTTACGTTACAATTACAAGGCTTGACTAGAAAACTCCGTATATAATTTGAAGACTACTAGGTTTATTACATTGAAAGATATAAGAGAAATTAAATCTAGTTAATTGAGGAAGATCCTTTATAAGTCATCGTGGACTTAGCATTTATTTCAACAGTATTTTCGATTTAGAGTATTTCTTATCCTGAAATATCTTACAAAACAGTCAAATAGAAATCATTTCACATAGCTTGAAATAGGTCTGGATGGAAGTAGATAATTAGGTAGTCGGTCATTATACAGCATAATGCTTGCTAGTATAGAGACATCACTTCTTGCTACATGGAACGAGGGCAGTAAATAAGACCCTGACAGAGATACCTTCACTTGGTAAAGTTCACTAAAAAACACTGTTGAAATTCAGTTTTGTCATTCAACGGACTCTTTTTATGGCAAGGGAGAGGTTTACACCACTAAGCAATCCTCTCTATTGACAGTGAAGTACTTTATTTCCAGCATTTCACGCGGAGAACAGCCTGTAATCGGTTGCAGTTCAAACATCTAGAACTCCTTCACTGCACAAAGCAGTCTTGTTTTTTGAGAAGACGGTAATAAAGTTTGTCCTTCTTGGGGGCTGTGCACTTGTGCCCCAACAGGAACAAGCTTGTTGCTTACGTGTGCGGCGGGAAGCATCTGTCCTTGGGCTGGGGGCACGTGCCTCTATTCCTGTGCCTGTTGCAGCGGCTGCCCAAATGTGCAGTGCAGCTCGTCGCTTGTTGCTAAGTTTTTTGCCACCTACTCACTAATTCAGATAAACAATGAGACACTGTGCGCTGCCTACGCAGTAAAGTGACGTTGAGGGGTTTTGAACCAAGGTGAATCGAAAGCCAGACATACTTTTGAGCATGCTCGTACGGGCCGATCCTCCATATCCCCGTCTGTGTGTGTTGTCATTGTCACTGTCACTGTGTAGATGGACTCTTGTTATGTAAAAGCATCTTACGGTCAGGAGGAAGAATTTGCCATTACGTGCTGGACAGAGCAGAATCACACTGCTGGAGCGGTATTAGGAGACGACAGCAGGAGCCAACTCCTAATTTTAGGTCCAAGGGGGATGACAAGCATGTAAGGAGGAAAGCAAGGACCTGATTTAAAAGCTGTAAATTCAAGGTTTCTTCTTCGAATGTGGGAACTGAATGAATCGTTCCCCAGGAATGCAGTCCAGGAAGGACAGCTGCTGTCCTCATTCTGTGGAAGCAACTCACTGTGGTGAATAACAGTCTGAGACCTTACGAAAAACGGAAAAATCAAACAAAATATACAAGACCCTGAGATCAGGGTTGTTCCATGGTCCATGCAGGAAGGGGCTGATGACTTTTCCCAGTTCACAACATCTCCTTAACCCATGTACTGATGGGCTTACAAGGAGCCACCTCGAATAACAATATGGGGAATCCACTTCTGAAAGCAGTGAAGATCCTCGTGTCCTGCTTTTAAACTTGTCCATAATATAAGGTTTTTATCTTACACATTCCAAACATAATGAATCAGAACAAAGTTTCTCTGTTACATAATGTAACAAACGCCAGTACAGTCAGCTCTTTTGCAAAGTTTGGTCTGACCACAAAAATTTAGGGATAAAGAAATGGCGACCGGATTTGCCAACAACACTGCCAGAGGATTCCTCCTAAAAATGCTTGCTTTGCAGTGTTCAAAGGAGAAATGATAGATAAACTTGCACTGGCGCAGTCTGCAAAAAGTGAGATGCAAAAAATGTGGTTTAATCTTCTATTTCGTCATATTATTTGCTCTATATGGCCATACGTGGTGAAGCAGGAAATAAAATCCAGCATTAGCAGTGTGCTTTTGCACAAAAAAGGGAAAGGGAGGATGATTTGATCAAAAGCGTTTTTACAATACATGCTTTTTTCTTTTTTTTTCATCAAAGGAGATAACTGTGGCTGAAGTTGCTTCTAATTGTGGTAGACCATCCATAGGACATCACAGAGTCCGACTCAGACATTAAAGGGGAGAGCTTGAGAGGGACTGGATGAGCCAGTTTGTGTTATGAGACTGCACTTCAGTCGACACCTTTGCAAAAGTTATATAAATTAGGGCAGATTTCAGTGCACTATTTGTTATATATGATTCATCCTGGCATGAAGTATCTGGACATGGCCTGGCTTAATGCCAGTACCTAAAAAGTTACTGGAAGGAATTTAGCATGCAAATTCTGTTCTGCAAGCTAAGGAGATTATCCCTAATACTTACTTCATGAATTCTCAGGTTGCTCTGCCTGACGTTCCCTCTGAAGTTCCAGGAAGTTCTTACTGTCATATACGCAGACTGAAGGTTTCGTAATGAGTCACTTTTAGGGGGGAAAAAATCAATTTTTTTAACTGATATATTCTTCTGTGGAATCAGACATTCAGCTGGTTTGTATATGCAACATTTCTTCCATTCATACTGACTGGTATAAATTATAATGTCATGTTCCTTTCAAACTATTATGCCTAGCAACTTCACACTGTATCCTCTCCTTTCAGATACAGAGATGTTGACATACACAAGTCAGATATTTCAAGGAACATGAGATTGTATATTCCCAGTTCAAATATTGTGTTTAAATGAATGTTTAATTACTATCCATTCTCCACGCAAGCATTGACAGGCTTATCATGGTCACTTTTGCAATCAGCTGGCACCACCTACAAACTACTTACGCTAGGAGTTTGACGATGACTAGGCATAACTGACATTAAATTGTCCTTGGAATCACTCTAGGACAGCCGGTGAATTTCACAAAGTAAAAAACGAAGACTAATCGCTTCTTTACCGATCGAATCCTTCATGCTTCTGTAACTCTGGTAACACCAGATGTGTGTGTGTCTGTCCACTTTCAGGCTCGTGTTTTTGTGTATCCTTTCTGTACCCATATATCTACATTTGTTTCTAGCATCTGCTTCCTCCACTTTTCACAGGGTTCAAAGAATATACCTCGGATTGGTTAGTTATATGTGAGTCATCATAGCAGCTCAATTCATTTTCCTGTGGCATGTTTTGTTCCGCCTCATGACTGTCATTTTTTCCATTTTGATCTTACCAGTATTACCTGCTTGGCATGGCAGTTTATCAGTGACTAATTAGGTACCTGTTTTCAGGGATGAAGCGGCTAAAGAATTTTTTTCTTTACTATGTAGATGATTGAAAATGACTTTTCATTCAATGTACCTAGTGTTTATATGCTAATTATTTAAATGTTCTGGTTTATTGCCCCGAAATATATACAGTGATTCAACGGTAACCATCTCCGTTTGTATAAAACTTGTGTAAGGTCTAAATTCATACACATCAAAATACGTGCCCAAAAAGCAGCTCAGTGAGAGATGGGAAATTTTACTTGTGATGTATTACTTGTTAAGAGCAAAGATAAAAATCAAAGATGAAAACTTAAAACTCACTAGAAATTGTTTTCAGAAGTGCGATAGTTTTACCCAGTAATTGGCACTCTTCAGCTGTGACAGCATGCCGACTCTCTATCTCATCACAGGCAAACAAAAAGTTTGCTCCAACTCGTTTTCCCTCCTGTTTCCTAATAAACTCACATGGAATAATAAACCATGTTTGAGAATGGCATATTAGCCAGATTATACACAGGGAAACAGAGGAATTAAGAATGGTGACTCTTTAGGAAATGGAAAAGGGAATGCTCTAAAGAATGTGGGCGATTATTGCAAACTGAGGTGATGAGTCAGAATACTTGTGAAAAAGTATCACGTTCAGGGTGTCCTGATTAAGTCAAATGCAAAATTTTTAGGGCTTTTACATCTTCAATGAGGAACATAGGGAGTGTGGGTTTATTTGCCATTAATACCTAGTAAATAACTATAGGTGTATGCAAGGGTCTTTGCAAAGATTTAGGAATACTTTGTAAATGTTAATTAAGTTAGGCAATAGTTGAAGCAATTATATATTAACAGACCTATCTTAAAGACAGCAGAGAAGTTATTTGCCGGAAGAATTCTCATGCCAGGCCCAGGAGAAGAACCAGGGATTTCTGTTTTAGTAGCATTCATTAACATACCGTGGCCATTAGCTGCCCCTGTCTCTCCCCTTTTACTTCTCTTCACATTCCCAAGAACACCTGTACCAGAAGAGGTCTTCTCAAAAAAATGAAAAAAGTACTAGACTGGTAGTATTTGCTAAAGATCTTTCCGTGTGTGAGCCAGCATGAAAGCAGTCTGAGGTGTGGCCAAGATGTTCTTTAGTACTTGTCATGCATAGTGCTGAAAAGTCCTATGGGAAACATAGCAATTATGGTACAAGTTAGGGCAACTCTTAGGGTAGCTGGAATTTTTCCAGGGACCAAACTGGCCTGTGGCAACTTCAGAATGGAGATAAATACATATTTCTTGCATTTGCTTTCTGCTCTATACTGCACCTGAAAGGAACTAAGCTGTCTGACATTGTCTCAGTTTTCTAGCCTTGTCAATATTACTGTGCTGCAGAGGAAGAACACAACTGCATGGATTACTGTATAAGCAAATAAAAAAATGCTGTCTGAAACAACATACAGTTGTAAAGAGCCAACAGATGAAGAGCAGAAATTCCTGATGTAGCCCCACCAGAACTAGTTCTCAAAGCAGAAGCCTCGAGAAGCACTGCCCTAAGCCAATTAGCTCTGTACTACAGTGCTGAGGTAGCTGTCTTCCCATACTGTACAACCCACAACATTGTTACCATCAAGGAACAAAACGCACTTTTTCCCTTCTATCTTAAAAATTCACTTATAGAAAGGAATGAAAAAAACTTTTCAAAACAATTACCATATAAATCACGTTTCCACCTTTACACTCAGCACTGCCTAAATAAATAGGGGAGACCGATAGAAGTGACAGGGAGCTTATTTTTCCTAGCCACAAGATAAAGCTAAAAGTAATAATATTCATGCCATGCTTTTGACTTATTTCCTCAGAGGAGTAGTGTATCTCTTGAATCTACTACCAACTGCAAATGCTATACTGACAAAATTCATCTCTCAGTGTCAAAAGATTACAGTGTAGAAAGCTATTATGTATTAATTTAATATTGGATTTTTTTCTTGTTGCAGGATCAGCTTTCTACTTTATGACTACTGACACGTGAAATAAAACACAGTGACCAGAACACATTTGAAATTAAGTCAGATTTTATTGTATAATGGACTTTTATCAGAGTGGGGGGGAAAAAACAGGGCTTATAAAACCAACTGCTAGTTAGTGGTTATGGAAAGAAAGTCAATCTGCAATTAAACTATAGTGGTGGTACATTAAATAGGAGTGAGTAATGGCAGCTAAACTTAATTAAAGCTGGAAATATTTAAAATATCAGTAACAGTTTTATACTGAAACCATATGATGAGTTTGGGTTTGATTACTCTCAGAAGGGCGGCTGCTGTACAGCCCCTCAGGCAAAACACCTGCTGAGATCTATATGCTTATAAAGAGAGGTTACAGACACATTTTAAAGCTGATAAAGACTGTCTGGATTCAAGCAATGATGACATAGTCATTGCCCAGTTCTGTGAGATACAGTGTGCATTATCTTTTGATGGGGTGTGCCTCTTTGTGGAAAAATATTGTTTGGATTAAATATTCATTTTCATGGACTACTGGACGCAATTATGGCTTACAAAAACTTCTTGTGGTAATTTTGTTCTTGGGTTTTCATGTAATGATCCTGTCTTGGCATGGAAGGTACGGAGTATACTTGAAACTGGATTTTGTGGTACAGGTTCTTGGATCTCAGCTGTATTGCCTTCTTAGACTGTACACTGCCTGCGGCCAGGAACCTTGACTGTCCACTGTCAATTATTTCTGCACACTCCGAGGCACTGAGAGAGTAACCTAGTTAAGCTAGCAGAGAATCCTCCTCACATGTCCACCGCTATGTGCAGTGAGGAGGTCTGGGCTGATCTGCTCTCAAGCACTGCTGCTAGGACAACTACAGGGCCACACCACAGCCTGCACCACCAGCAGTTACCTTCACCTGTGACGTGCTTCTTCAGATATTCTGCAGCACAGGTGGGATATTCAACCATCTTGTTTGCTACACTGATTATACCATCACACCAACAAGGCACAAGAGAGGACATCACACCAGACTCCAGCTCCAGAAGGGCTAAGCGCTTGGTGACTGTTGGAGCCGGCGTCTTCCTTGCACCTACAATGACAAACGAAGAGCAATGCTGGTAGTAGGCAAGCACAGCCACAGCTGCTATATCTATGTTTTCACCTTGGCTTTCACCTGCAGCTGCAGACCTTCCTCCAGCAATGCCAGCTGAACACCAAACCTTGGGATGCCAAGCACTGACAAGCAAGACACTTTGAAGCTGAGTGTGACAGACTCTGTTTGGCTACAACTTATGCTAATAAGGACAGCAAAAGTATTTTGTCTTGAATAATACTCCTTGAATAAAATTCCTGGCCTGGCCAGGAATCTGGTCACATAACCATACAAATACTGTACTTCCTGAAACAGTGCCTTGGAGGCGGCTTCTGGTTTGCACAAACCCACATCTTTAAACACATAAGGTTGCACACATAGGCACTAAAAAAATGCTTTCAAAGCCAAAAGGTCTGATTTCTTTTTCTGACATAGTGTATCCCTACGTATGGACATCCCTGTAATAGTCTGGAAGTATCCTGCAGTCTGCAGTGTGAACACGGATAGAGTAACCTCAAATGCAGCATAGACATTGCCAGCCTATCCATCCGCTTCGTTCTCTAGGCTCAAGTTAGCATTTCGTGTAGCAGCATCAAGATATCGATTACATTGCCTCGAAGAGGGAAAATGTTGCTGGTCTCATCTGTCCCAGTGAAACCCAGAGAGCACAGTCCTTGTGACACTTTCAGGATCCCAGGGAAAATAAAGTAGTGCTACAAAATGCCAGGAATGTCGCAACTTCTCTAAAAGTTTTCTCAGTTAGCAATTATCCGATTGATTGAAGTGTTTGCTTGAAGAAATAAAATGGATGATCTGGACGCACTTTCTTTTTATCATACGTGAAAATGAGATTCAGGAAAATGAGGTTGGGGAGAATAATACATTCTTATACTCTGTGGAAGTATGTCTCATTTTTTTTCCAAAAATACATATAACTGGATGCTAGTTTTGAACATGTCATCATGCCCCAGGATTGCTTTCATAAATATGAGGAATTGCAGCCATTGCCAAGATGTGTTTCATTCCTATTTTTGGGCATACTTCGGAAGTTCATACTTAAGCAATACTCACTGCACTCAAGGGAAGTTGTGCTTAGGTAAGGCACGACACTAAGCCTCATCATAACAGGATTTTCTGGATTTCTGAATCTCAACCCAAGTCAACAACTGAAGTTTTGAAATTAGTCCTTAGACTTATGATGGTCCGCAGCAAAACCACAGAGATGAATAAAAGTGAACTGTGGGTGGAAAATCAAACTCTGTTGAAATTTTAGATGCTGTCATTCAGGTCCATCTCAAATTTAAATCTGTAGTTCGGATGGACTGGTTCTACTGCTCTTAATCCTCCTTTACCACGTAGCTTTGTGACAGAAGTGGGATACAAGTTCTCCTACGTTCAGTACCAGATGTTTAAAGCATTTAAGACAAAGGAACACTGCCATTCTCATGCACATAAAGAAGCATGTATTTTTACACTTCAGAAAATGAGAGAGTATATAGGGAGGTAAGAAACTCATTTATTGGAATTGCAACCAACAAATCAGAGACCACAAATATACCATTACATCCACAGTATGAGGACCCTGGGTGCAGTCCCCCAGCAGAGGTCTGACTGCCTGTGCTGGAGGCGAGCACTGATGTGATGGAGCTGCACAACCTTGGATCAGATGGCTGTGAAAAGCCGGTGGGCGAGAAAGAGCTGCAGGAAGCCCTCCTGGAGGCCTCCCCCCTTCACTTGAGAGCTGCATTTAAGCTCCAGCTCTCGCCCTGGGCCCCTGCCCAAGGTACGTGGTGGCTGTGCCTGCGCCCAAGTTATGTACCCCACTGAGTCAGACACCTGGCTTGAGCTGGGACCTGCCTTGTGACTGCAGACCTGCCTGGCAGCCACCAGGCTGCTGGCTGACCCTGGGCACTGCCAGGGAACTGCTCTGCTCGCCTTACTCCAGCATGGGGCATGGTGAGGATCCTGCCCCAGCTTCCTTTGTTGTCACCCTCCACTGGTGGCTTGCCTCCCCTTACGGAGCAGCCTGCTCCGGCTGCAGTGGTCCAATGTGAACCTAGAAGACCATCTGCTTGATACCAGGATCCTTGAATAAAAGTTACATTGTTGGGACCTAAGAATGAAGAATGCCGTTTTATTAAACAAAACAAGCTACTGGTCACTGAATTGATATTATTTTAGCTGAGGTTGTAGTGTCTTTTCCTTCCCACAGGATCAGGCTCTGGATTGGCATTTAAACTCGTTTAAAACCAGCCAACATGTTTAACACAAGCAGGTATCTGAACTGAACGAACTTGAACTCTGGTCATAGATGATGTTTGGCTAATCACTCTCACTTTTATACAGTCCCAATTTCCTATGAGCGTCTGTCATGACATCTGTTACGGACTGAATGCAGGGGAAGGTTCAGACGTCCACTGTGAAGGCAGCCATGTACCATGCTGGGGGCAGGGCTTTGCATCTCTTGTTGCTTCGAGCTCTCATACTCACTTAGGCACTGGGCATACGTTCTGGAAAATCCATAGCACAGGATACGTTTGTATGCAGAAATACTCGTATACAGAAATTTTTATTTCAATAGGAATTTACTTCTAAATAGGCTGCTTATTGTCTTTAAATGCTGGCAATGAATACAAGAATGTTTCTGCTATGAGTCATAAAATAATAATAAAAAAAGGGAATTCATAATTGAGGCATCACAGACACTATAGTTACTTAGTTAAAAGCAGATTAGAAAGAGTCCACTTCTGCTGCCACAAATTTGCATGATATTACTTGTGATTTTATAGCGAGAAGTTATTTTATATTGTTGCCTATATTATGACATATTTTTCTTGATTTGTCTGTAGTGAAATAGTCCCCCAAACCTGCAATGTAGCTAAGTGAGTTCTCTCAGTGGAAAGATAGAGGCTCCAAAAGGGGAACAAAACCCCTATTCATAATTCGACTCTAAGAAATTTTGTCTGTTCAGAGTGCCTGTGTATCAAATTTGTATGTTCCCTTCTCTAACTATTTCCATTCTAGAATCTAGAAATGGTGAAATACCTAAAATTTTTATTAAAATACTGCTAAACTGGCACATAAACATTGTTTTATGAAAGTATTAACTGCAACTTTATGGATTAGGGTAAATGAGTATCAAATTCCTTATAGATGTGTGTCAAAAGACATCTGCAAACATCAAATAAATTAGTGGCTATAGAATTTGTTGGGAAGTAAACTGAAGATCTACATGAGTTCAGTAAATACCAAAGAAAAGTTAGAAGCTCTTCTGAATAATTCTTTGAAACAGGTTGGTTTTTTAATTAAATTTGTGCACATATATTTATATAACAATTTATCGTTTAAGTTCTGACAGTTATATTACATTTTAATTATAAGAAACTTTTACTCATTTTTATTACTTCAATTAATTAGTGTTTCTACATACTTTCTTTGAAAGATCACATCAGTACGCATCACATCAGTACCTCGATCTCTTCCTGCAAATAAAAAAAAGCAAAATAGCAAGCCCAATCCCTGATACTGGTCAGAGCCATAGGATCTGAATCAGACCTTAGTTTTCAAAAATTGCCTGAATTTGAGTTGCTTGGATTCATGTGGTTTTGTTACTTGTTTCCCAGTTAGATAACTATGTGACTAAATGCTTTGTTTTCTTGACAGACTGAGCTATCTGTTGATCATTAAAACACTCTAATTTAACTACATTTAATTTAAACTGTCCACTTCGGAACCCACATGATACACGCACACAAAACCAACCCTAACGTCTTCCCCCATAATCTACTCTACTTTTCCCACTACTTTACTTGATTTGCAGTGCTATTATGTTCAGAGCTGTATTTATGGCTTTTATCTCATTTCAATTTTCATTCTAAAATGGTGTGATTCACTCTTGCTTGGAAGATCTGGACAAGCCATCACTTTAACCATAGCAAAACAGGGAGCATAGGTGCACCCTCTGTATTCTTAGAAGCAACCTTCACGCTCCCTTGTATCAGCTGGTGCAGAGTTACCAAAAAACCGTGACTCAGCCTCTCTCACAGGAGACATAAAGAGCCAGTTGCAGTGACTCTGCCACACTGCGCAAGAGGTTTGCAGGGTTTGTGGCTGCTGCTTTAGTCCCTGACGCTGCAGATGCACATCTTTTCCCAGGTGAGGCACAGGAGGTCAAGACTTGGGGCCGGGGCGTGGAAGGGAGAATGTTTGAACTCCTTTTTCCAAACCATTGGTGGTACTCCTCCTGCACAGAGCAGGCGACAAACTGAGTTCCGAACGGCAAAGTGATTTAGCAAAAACACATCTTTGTACAGCATAGACCCATAATAGTGGGTATTTGGTCAAAGCTGCTGATAGCTGTAATAAGTACCGTCTGCTTTGAACTGCACGTTCAGCAACACCAACCCAGATACAAGAGATTCTAAACTATTCTAGATGAGGACAGTATTTTCTTCATTTTAGGGTAAAAAATAAAACTATTCATTACTTGGTTTTGTTTTTTGTTTGTTTGTTTTTTCTAGAACACAAATGAATTCTTACTTTTTTTTCATATGAGTACACATTTACAGAAATTCCCCCAAAATACCAATTGATATTTGCATCCATACCAAACCAGCAGGTTTCTATGCGAGAAGGGTGGACAGCCAAGCAAAAAATATGATCTGTATCAACTGCTCGCTTGGCTTCTTTCTTTTTCTGCCTGGCGTTATCAGTAATAGATACGGGATAGGTAAAGTTTCAAAGACGTGCCTTTGGACAGGAATACTTGCAAAGATCTTCCAGGAAAGTTTACCACGAGAGGGAGCTCTGAAGCAGCCAGACAAAACTTTTTCAACCTACAGAGAACAAGCGTCAAAATTAGGCAACAGCCAAAAAATTCAGTCAGCTTAAATTAATTGAAGAATGTAAATGCATACAATTCTTTAAGAAAAAAGCATTTTAAAAATATATGTATGCATTAAACTATATGAATGGAAGGAAAACTGTTTCTCTTTTTGAAGAGCCCTGCAGCTTTTACTTACCCGAGAAAACCTTTCTTGATCAATACTGGTAATGCAGGAATTACTCAAGTAACAAACGATTGCTGAATCTGGTCCTATTTATAGCAGGGTTAGCATTACAGAAAAAAAGCAAGGCAAACCAGAGACCAACAGATCAGATCATACCTTCCCTTTCTCTTCTACTTCCCATGCAGCAAGAAGTGGGTTGCTTTGTGTAAACATGGGCACGCTCTGCCCCAGCACTGGTGTTACCAGGCTGAATATCAACACCTGCCTGGTTTGGAAAGTTGTTTCTATGTAATGTTTCTGCATGTTTTTTTCACATTCTTCAGCACATTCACTGTCTTGCAAGCTTCCTGCAGATAATAAGAATGCCATGACTTGTTTTGCAAGAACAGAGATTTTGCCAGTCCAAGGCCAAAATACACCCAGCTACACGTCCCTTGATAGCGCTGTGCAGTACGCTCTGTGCTCACTAGTTTCTACTTTTCAGGTCAGATGAATCAAGTATTTTGGATCCTTTTCTAGTTCTTTCATACCAGTGTTAGAAACACTAGCACGACAATACCAAGGTAATTGCATCTATATTAAAATACTTCTCATAGGTATTTTAACTAAAAGTTTAAGCAATTTCTTAAGTTTAATAATTTAGAAAACTTTGGATTGAAGGACTATTATGTTGAGCTATTGCATCACAAATTTTTCCAGCATGACACAAAATTCTTATACAGCAACATTATACAAAAGCATGGCACAGAACACAGGCATATCATATACCATCACAGAAATTTAAAGACAGAAAAGCGTAATTGATCAAGGTCTAGCAAAGTAACCTGTTGCACTAAACAAATACAATAATTCTCTTGACAAACAACATAAAGGATACTAAGTTATACAGGAGCACTTTGAGTAATTACAGAAGACATGACAGACTAACATGATAAAAGAGAAGTGGCCACTTGCACGCTAATTCTGACGCTATTTTCTTGATCTGTTACTACTGTTTTTCATTACCCATAGTTTTTCATCTGTTCTTCCTTCTCTGTATCACATGTATCAAGAACACTAGCAAATGAATCATAAAAGATTTGTCAGGATGAATTTTTTAATTGCAGTATCTACATGTTAAAACATATTTGACAATAAGGAGCGAATTAATACCCTGGAGTAATCCTGTAATCGGGCATCAGTCTGACCCCCTCACACCCCACTTCTGTAATCAAATTGACTTAGTATGTACAAGAAAAATACCAGACCACTAGTTTCAACTTCTGACTGCTTCACAAACAAGCATATGAAAGCGATCTGTATTAAACATGTAATTTCAAGAACATCCATGGCACAAGCCAAAATGTAGCAGAGTTCACGGAGCACATTTTTAATAGTTACATCTAATTTCGTCTTTAAGGCCTTGTGAGAAAAATTGGCAATATTTCAACTAGCTTGGTACATACATTGCAACATCATCAGAAGAACTTTCCTTCGTGAATGACTTGATTTATATTCTGAAGATGTTTATTACTTCATTATTCTGATATTATTAATCTCAGTGGGAGGAATTCAAGTAACTTAAAAGTTATCAACAGTGATAAATTCAGCTTGAAAGGAGACACATCATCCTTTTACAATTCATGTAAGAAAAGATGTAAAATAAATACCTATATGACATGGGTAACAAAAACCACCACATTTCTGCTTAAAATAGCACAGTATCACTGTATTTTACCTCCTGACAGTATTAGGAAAAAACTTGATGTAGTGATCTCCAATCTATAAACAAATAAAAGCCTATGGATATTCCAGAATACATTAAAAGGAGGTGGCACATGATTGAAGGACACCACATCCAAGATGCAACCTGAACATTTGCTCCAAGCCAGCCAGGGTGGAACATGATGTAGAAGTGCCGTCCCGGCTGCTGAGGAATCCAACAGGAATGTAAGGACAACTTTCTCATAGATTTCTTCAGTGTCAACTTAGGTTACGTCAAGTATAATTTACAGGAACTTTCTGAGTGACTCATGGTTAAATTCACTCTATTTTTATTATTACGGCCTGCGCTTGCTTTTTGTGATAGAGACTTTTTAATCACGAGGTTTTTATGGTTTCTTTCAGTTACAGGATTACATCTTCTGTATAGGAAGGATTTTTCAGAAGTGGAAGTCAGTCTGTGGAAGTAGCTTTTCTGCTGGAATGACTGACAGGCTGGCTACAGAAGATTGATAACTGGCTTGTACAAAGTCTCAGCCTGTTAAAGCTACTGTTAGGAAAGGAAAGAGGGTAGAAACAGAGCCTGAAACACGGTACACCCTTTCTTATCAGCCAAAGGAACGAAGAGCACAGCAGTCTCCCTCCCCAGCCTGTTTCTCTGTACAATTCTCGCTTTTTTCAGAACAGGACGTTACATGCGATAATTGTGCAGCACACTTGTATGGGATGGGGGCGTAGAAACAGGTTTGGTGTGCAATTCAGGTTGGAAACGCGCCTTGCTGGATTAGTGTCATTTACCTCAGCTCCTGCTGTAATTGCTCTGGTTGCTAACAAGTCATATTCTGAAGACTGAAGGAAATTTTGATTCTGCGTTCAGTTACGGGGCTTAATTGCTCTACAAAATATTATGCATTGTACAAATACATGAGAGTAGTGGATTTACGCTCACATGCTTGCATATCAAAAAGAAGATTGCATTCCAAAGGAAACAATCTCCTTAACTGAGAATAAGAGGCTTTAAAAGATCTTCAGCTTGAATGAAAATGCCTTCTTTTTGGAGCCTAGCCCACATCCCTAGGTATAAAGTCCGCTAGGACTTCGTGAGAACGTCTAACAACAAAACTGTGTCCTTTGTCCAAGCTGGAGGACTGCTCTAGATTCAACATCAGAGTGCTATTCCTGCCTTGCTAAAAAAAGAAGTGAGTATCCAGAAGCTCTCTTTGCCAAATCAAAATGCTATTTGTTTGCAGAGGAAGAAATGAACCAACATTTTTTGATCCCACAAAAAAGATAATTCTGTTCAGTGCTAGGATGTCAGAGGAAATTGCCTTGATCTTTTCAGAACCCTTCAGCGATAAAAAGGCTACCAATTTTCTAGTGTTGTATCAGTATCCATACAGTATAAAGGCACTAAGGCTGGCAGGTAGTAACAGGATGAAATACAGTAGTCTAATCCTCTGATTTTACAGCAAGGCAATTATTTTCTCCTGTGTTTTCTAAGAAAACACTTATTACATGAAATGGAAAGAAAAAAACAAAAAAGAAAAGCCACATATCCCAGCATAGCTTTTTGTCCTTAACATAGTTTTATGATGCTGTCTTTGGATTAACAAAATAGTTTCAACATTTCAAGTGTGTATTATTCTACTTTACCCTTCTCCTCAGCTTCAATGCTATTCACAGCAATTACATTACCTAATCAGCATACTTGCTTTGAATCAAGAGAAATTCAGAAAAGCTACTGCCAGAAGCTTTACTCTCTCTGTTTGCTTGGGATTTTCTCTCCTATGAGATTAACAATAACTTGGACTATAATGAAAGGTGAATTTTAAACTACTTGTTTTGTTGGGGTTTTTTTTTCCAGAAAGTTTGGTTGACTGAAACTGTTTACAGTTCTCGATACTCCAAAAGTCCAGTATCATCTACTCAGTTCTTTTCTATTTAGCCAATCTTATTAGATCAACAGTTCTATTTAAAACTTTCACAGCAAGAAATTTACTTTTTAAACTTACACCACCAGGGAATCAGATTCTAGTGCACTGAAGAAATATAACAATGCAGTTTCATTTTTCTGATATTTATTTTTCCATTTCCAGCAGTTTCTTGAGTCCCATTTTCAATAAAAGCAATTAGTAATTCCATCTTCGTAATAACAGATTAGTAATCTATCTTTGTAAATGGCATTGCACACACAGGACAAGAACTATTCAGCTCCATCCAAATTTACGGTTCTTTATATGTGCACAGGGAAATCCATTGTGAAAGCATGATAAGCAGTTCATAATCTTTTTGTAAAATTATAATGAGCTCAAAGTACAATACATACATTTCTGTTTTAAAGGCATCTATAACCTTTTCAATCATCTTCATTATTGTAATGCCTAGGGCCCAATCAAGCATGAGATCCCAAATTTGCCACATCACACCAAAAATCAACAAAAGGCTGCTTGCAGTCTTGCCTTCTGCTATGCCTGGGGACATAGTGGTTTGTTGTTGTTTTTTTTTTTCTTTTTTTCTCCCAGATCAATTCCCTGAAGTAGCACTCTGCAAGGTCACACAGATGTCAGTGCATGGGACAGAAAGGAACTGTAGAATTCCTGAAAATGGGATTTGTGAGAAGCAGGCAAGTGGGACCAATGAAGTACCAATTTAGTTTGGTTTATGCTGCTGTGAAACTGCAATTTGCAGGCGATGTTCCTCAGTCAGTTTATACGTGTCTAAATCCTGTAGCCAAATGAAGGGAGTACCTTACTTTCCTGCAGTCTCACCCTTCCCCAGCGTTAGGACTAATGAGGCAAGCGAGACAGTCAGACTGTGCTGTCTCAAAACTAAGTTGAGCTTTCATGACACAAGGGCTGTCATCAGAAGAGGTCCCACCAGCCCTCATCTGCCCTTATCGAGCTTCTGGCTGACTGCTTCTGCTTTCCCTTGCTTAACCCCAGAGTGAGGCAATTTAGGAATCTGAATCAGCAAACAGCCAATTCTGG
>VYXH01000976.1:195082-240732 GCA_013397275.1 Burhinus bistriatus | reverse complement strand
GGAGGCCGGAGGAAGGCGGCGGCGGGCCTGCGGTGCGTGTGCGCATGGAGGCGGCGGGCGCGGAGCCGGGGCGGAGAGGAGGGCGAGGAGAGGCTCCATGAGGGCCGCGGCCCTGCCGGGGATCGCCGCCTCGCCGGGCGTTTCCCTCCCCCCGCCGCCGCCCGCCCTGCCCCGGCCGCGCTCCCGACCCTGAAGCCGGTCGGCTCGTCTCCGAAAAAACTTTTCCGCCGCGGGCGAGGATGGAGCCTGCCGGTATGGATTACTTCTGCGACCAGGTGCAGCAGAAGGACGTGGGCCGCAGGATGCAGGTCGGCCAGGAGCTGCTGGAGTACCTGAGCGACCCGGCGAGGTCCCCCGATGTGGAGCAGGACCAGCAACGCCTCGACAAAGTGATCGACGAATTAACAGGATGGGTCAACTCTAGTAATTTTAAGGTAAGGCTGGTCGGGGAGGCTTGGGACAGGAGGACCATGATTCATCATGGTAGGGAGGTGCAGAGCTCCCGGGTTACTTTTTCATCAGACTCGAGCAGGAATAAAACTACCTTTGTACAAGTTTTTACTCCTCCTCCCCCGCAAAGGGAAATTCAGAAATTTTGGGAGGGTTGGTCAACATTTTCTTGTTTCTATTCGTCTGACCTAAAAGAAGCAGGAAGGGGTTTTTTGGTTTTGCTTTTATCGTTGGTTAAACGTTTTTGCACATAATATTAAACACCCCGCACCCCCCGCAACTATTTTACAGACTCAGGTTGCGTTTCTTAATCTGAAACAAGATAGGTGATGGGTTTTTTTTTCCTTTTTTTTTCGCTATCATTCCCGTTCCATCGTCTCTGGACTTGGGTGTAATGTTTCGTGGGATTGCCATTATTTTCTGTAGGCCGTAAAGAGTGCTGTTTCACCGAGTTTGTATTACACCGTGTGTGTTTTATATGATTTAATGAATAATTTGGTTCTTGGGGTCCCTATTGTAAGGCTACAGTTCTTTATGTCGTCTTCAGGTGACTTTCCTGTACGTGGGAAGTTACATAGTATCTTTATAGCAGCCCAATGATGACTCACGTTTCGCTTTTTTTTTTTTCGTGCGTTTTAGGCTGAGCTACGGGAAAACGCTGGTTACTCCCGCACACGTCTCTTGTAATATTTGTAGATTTTTCTGACGTTGGCCAGCCGATAACACGATTGGCAGCGTAGTTTTACTACCAAGGACAGTCGTATTCGCATTAGGGTGGTTNCGCCCCCCGCCTTCCCTCCCTGCTTGGGGCTTCGCCTTGTGGGCAAGCTCGGGGAGGAAGGAGGCCGGAGGAAGGCGGCGGCGGGCCTGCGGTGCGTGTGCGCATGGAGGCGGCGGGCGCGGAGCCGGGGCGGAGAGGAGGGCGAGGAGAGGCTCCATGAGGGCCGCGGCCNTTTTTTTTTTAATTTTTTTTCCCCGGTGTGTGGCCGCGCCGGGTGTGCGGTCCCGCCGGCGGGTGGCGGTGTGGGTCCGCGATGCGGAGCGCCGGTCCGTGAGCCGAGCCAGATCCGCCCTTCCCGCTGCGCTCACTCCCTCACCTCCCTCTCTTGCCTTGTAAGATGATTGACTCCCACTTCGGGCCTTTGAACTTCGGGTAGCGAGGAGGCTATTGTAATTTTTTCCTATTTACTTAGGCTCAGGAGGCAAACGTAGGAGTGACTTGTAAGGGCAATATGTTCATGAAATGGGTATTTTTAATTTATTTTTTTTTTCTCCGTTGACTTTACAGTGCTGTGTATTTGCCAGTGTTTGCACATAGCACTTCTCGGTTTGAGATCTGAGACTAATAAGCCTTAACTCTATTTGCGTATGTGATTTATTTTTTGGGGGAAGTGCGTTTGTCATGAAAGGTCAGGTTAGCTTGAGGAAGTAACGTTACGTTGGACAAGTACAATTTATTTGCTTTTAAATTCCTAATCTGAGGGCAGTTGTTGGTGATAATTGATTACTGTGAAACCTAGACGGTCTTTAAAAGTACCCTTTTGTGTAACGAGGACTAGATACTTACTTATCTCAACAGCGTACTGTAAAAGTTTTTTCCTTCACTTTTAAATTGACAAAATTGGGTGGTAATACTTGAAATTTGATTTTCAAGATGTATTTTTCATAACGCAAGACATTCTGCTTGCTGTTGATGTAAGATGACCGAACCCCTTGGTTGTTAAAATCACAGGACAAATGAGGAATATGCAGTACTCCGAATCACAAGCCTCAGTCATACAAGATGATGTTGAGTATTAAAAATTCTAAGAGTTTTTAAAATAGCTTGCATAATAATAACAACTTGTTTGCTTGTTTTTTTTACCTCTTCTCTCTTTATACGTGCCATGTTCCAGTTTAGAGTATATTATATACATTATATTAACTGCAAGAGCACAAGATCTTGGATATTTTGCTCATGATCAGTTCCAGTGTTCCTGGCTGTGGTGGTGACTGCCAGCATCTGCTGCTACAAAAAGAAAATTAAAAATATTCTGGAAAACTGTGGTTTGCATCTTATTTCCATATTTTATCTTATGCAAGCATAGATGTTACACGTTTAAATGTTAGATCTGAGTTTGTTATTAAACTCAGGGCCTGAATGATATCATAAGGTAATTAGTACCAGACACTTACATGTATTTGCAAGAAAAATATTAAAGTAATCTTGATTTTTGATTACTGTATTTTTAATAATTTGTTGGTTACCCTTTCCGCTGCTGAGGAATGGATATGTAGAGCACTTAGACAATTCTGTTTATCATCTCTTTCTTTTTATATCTTGCTAGAGGTCTTGCAGGTCTTCAGAGTCCCAGAGTAATTAATCCCGCCCTGTTGACGTGGCTGTTTAATTGAGCAGTGATAATGGCTGGCGACTGCCTTATTTATCAGAACTGCTGAGCTAGATGAATTGGAGTGACAAGTGGGGAATGCTGGAGGAAGTTCTGAGGGGTAGCATTATTTCCACTGTAGGTGACCAGTATGGATAACGAGGGAATAACTAATGTAACTTGCCCTGGGTGTGCCATTCCTTTCCTTTCGTATGAAAACTCGGTTGTTGCATGCAGTGCACTCTGCTGACCATGCTGAAAGAAAAGATGCATGCTCTGGGAGCTCTAGGCTCAACTCCATCCTGTGCCTGAGAAGAGAAAAATTCCAATGAAATGCAACCCTAGAAAATTCCTGCCTTGCATAACCAGAAGGGAAAGGACCTGGAGGGGATAGGAATAGGAGGGTTGATTTGGCAGACTTGATAACGAGCGGGGAAAAAGAGAATAGATGTTCAGTAAACAAGTATGGATTTGTTATCAGTGAGGTTGAATTAACTTGTCTCAGAAAGATTTTGGCCATCCAAATAGTGCTTTTCTGAAGTTTGCAGTTATTTGTAGTGGTTTAATAAATAATCTGGCAGTTCCAAACTAAGAAAGCAGATAGGAAAATTTCTGAGTTCATCTAGCTCACTGAAGTCTAAAACGCAATTACCAGTTTGAGTTACTGATAAATCAAAAAGATGGGATTAAGAATGTGTTGCCTCATCTGCAAATGGTACCGAGTTCGAGTGAAAGTTGGTCGCAGAACATGGGGAAGTGACCTAGAGACAGAGATGAGTCTTCTTTAAACGCTGACCTTAATGGTGTATTACAGTTACAATGCCTATGCAGTCAGTGATAAATTAGCTTCCAGAGACTGTTGAAAACTTTGCAACACCAGGGAGTACAGAGAAGATAGGCGTAATTTAAGCTTTTGTTTTGGATCTTGTTTGAATGAAAGACTTGCTCACTGAACTGAAAATTGTTTGCTTGATGTCTTGGTACCGTGATCTGGTTTATTTCATATTGGTTGGGATTGACCTCTCTTTCTACAATATAGAGGTTTGGGTTTTTTTTATTGATTGTGTGTGTGGTTTTGTTCTTTCTTTTTTTTTTTTTCCTTCCCAAACTTTATAAAATTTTTTCCGAAGGCTGTGAGGAATAGTGGAGGAAGAACAGTAAGGGCAGTGAATTCTGAAATCTTCTTAGGGAGCAGGTATGTTGGATGCAAAGTATTAGGAGTTGGGTGATGGTATTATTCTGCTGGTATTTGTTCTCCTCAAACTTTGAAATATTTGGCAATCTCGGAAAATTGCAACAGTGCTAATGTTTGAGTTCAGACTCTCAGGTGAACTTCAAGCAGTAAATAGATTCCCCATTCTGAGGGTATCACTGCTGGTAGATATTTGCTGGCTTTAACTGGGTTAACGTGGATGTTCATTTATGTATACATGAGTTTTAATACATCTCTTATGTCTGTCTTTTAATCAATAGTCACTTGAAATAATTACAAGATTACCTAACTTTTTCCAGTCTGGTAGCTCAAACTGTTTTGTGTCTGACTTAAACAAGTAATCTGGAAATCTGCTTTGAATGTCTGCTAAAGATATATGGGATGGAGAAGTGCTACTTCTCAAGTAGAGCTTTGCAAGTCTACTCTTGGCTGTTAACCTGTTGTGGTGTTTGGTTTTTTGGTTGTTTGTTTTGTTTTAAATTGAGTAGTTACCCTCATAAAATTTATTTTTGAGCAATAAAACCAACTTTCACTTCTTTATGCAAATCACATCTGATCAGAAATAATAAAAACAGATTACTAGAATTCTGGTAGTTTCTCAAGGTAATTTTATGTGAGAAGAGTAATTGGTAATGTTTGTGACTGAGTCATCTTTGGATGTCTTACATTTGTAGTCGATATTTAGCTTGTTTTATTCCTCAACTGCAGTAGGAAAATAATTAATAATCACTGTTTTTATGTCAGAGCAGCAGCTTGTTTGCCATGCAAAGAAAAAATGGAATTTCACACTATCCGTTTCTGATAGTGTGGATAATCTGTTTCTTTTAAGCAAATCCTTGCAGTTATCTTTTATTTCTGTGCTTCCTGTAGAGTGAGATTTTTTTTCTTAGCTTCGTTTGTCTCAACACCAAATACTAAAAGGTACTAAAATACCAGTAATGTTGTTGTTTCATTTTTGTATTTGCTTGGTTTGGCAAGTATTTATTTTGGTTTGTCTTTAGTTCAACAAAAGGCCAGCAGGAGGAGCTTTCAGTTTCCAGAAAGGAAGGGAAGATTTGAACTTTAATTTTGCAGTTAGTTAAGACAAGTGGTTAGGAGGTTTGTCTGAAGTCCTTGCAAAGAGATGGCAGCAGTTATAATTTCGTTGACTGCGTGTAAGCGTGTGAAGTTGAAGCTAGAATTTAAAATTGTTTGAATAAAATGGAAATACTGAGATCTGAATAAAAGGAAAGTTCAGAAACAAAAAAATGGGAAGTCCTACATTTCAGTAAGAATAATTGAACGCACAAATACAGGATGTGGGGCATGTGATTGAGTAGCAGTCCTTAGGAAGAAAATGTCTGGGTTATTTTGGATCTGAAGTTGAACACAAGCCAACGTACGCTACACAAACGACAGACGCTTTAGTGAGTTGTAGAACTGTAACTTGCAGAACAGAAAAATGGAATAAAAGAGGACCCAACCTTTATTTTTCAGTTACTATATGGATCCTGGTATTTCCTTAGTATTCGTTAGCAAATAGTGGTAACTTAAATGTCTTTGTTGGAGGAGAAATGTTTGACTTCGAGCTCTTTGCTGAATTCATTATTACTTTCTTCAAGTTGTTTGTTTCGTCTTGGCTATGTGGGAGCTACTTGCCTTATTTCTATGGAAGGAGAATGTGGTTCAACCTGTCTATGTATGAATCCAGTTTTAGTTTTGAACCTCAATGATTCAGTTCTTTTTCTTAAGTAATAATTATTATTTTTCCATGTATTATTTAAGTTCGGTTCATAAAATGTTAAATAAACTATTGAATGTTAGCCAAATAAGCAGATCTCCAGAAGACAAGGGAAACTTGCAAGAAGTTTTAATTATGTTAAGTTTAATTAAAGCTAATTTTGTCCAGCCTTTAATTAGAAAAGTGGAGTATCTAGTCTCAAACTCTCAGGCATCTCCTCCAGAGGTGGAACTGACAATTCTCAGTTGTTTTGCAGCTTCAGTTTGTGTAATCCAGCCTAACTGTAGTCCCTGTTGAAATAACAGCTCTGCTTCTCCTGCAGCCAGGCATTCTCACCCTAATTCTTGAGGCAATTAATTTTGTGTGATGTTGAATTAATTTTCCAGTGTTTCAACAAACTGATTGGACAGATGATACAGGAGATTTAAGTACACCAGATCAAATATTGCCTATAAGTCAAGATGGAGACTAGGGCTATCCCTTTTAGCCTGCAGTTTGATTGATTTGGGTGTGAACAGAGACACTTTTCCAGCTCTGTGCAGTGTGCGAGAGGAGAGGTGCATCCTTCGGAATAGAATTCACAGCAGGCAATGCATGTGAGCCATACGTGGTTCAACGTCCGTTTTTAGCAGCATGGCTGATTTGAGCAGTTTCTTTCCCTGGCTGCTGAGTTGTGATGGTGCATCATGCCTTCATTGCTCTGCTGCAAGTGCTGGTGAGGCTGCACAGTAAACAGGCTCAGGGAAGAGATCTGGCTGAGAAGATGCTTTCTCTCGTTCATTCGTTGGACTGGTTTCCTAAAGCAGGTTATTTCTCAGCTGCATGAATCCTTGTTTCCTCACAGTAGAGGAGTTAGGAGTAAGTAGCAGAGAATGGGGATCGCTGTATGTTTAATACAATTTAAATAAGAGGAAATGGGAAAGGCAATAAGAGACCTTGGGCATGAAAAGAATGATGTTCTTTGGGAAGTACTGAGTCCTAAAATAAAGTGTTTGTTTTGCTCCATCAATATGCTTAGAAAGGCTTTCAAGGGCAATTTTCTTTTTTTTTTTGTTTTCTCAATTATATATTCTAAAGAGAAATACCATACATCTCATTGTCTTCCCACTGAGTCCTGCTTTTAAAGAGACTCTGTCTTCAAGCTTTTCCCGCTGCAGCACACAAAGTTTAAGCCAGACAATCTCAAAAAGAAAATGGCTTAAAATATCGGGTGTTGCTGTATCATATACTTTTGGTTTATGCTCACTGTGTTTGGAACAATGTCTATGAAAAACTTGTGGCAATGGTCAAGGGAGGAACGTTTAATGTACCTATGAAGCAAACTGTAGGTATTCCTGTAACAGATCAAGCTAGAGGCAGTACATGACACATTTTAGAGTGCTGATCACTGAATTGTCCGCAGAATACAGAACAATTTGGAGATCACACCTTCAGTCTGAACTCAAGTCAGTTTGAAGATCATGAGAGATTCTGAAATAATAGAAGATTGTGAACACTTTTCCAGTAACCATTTTGAGTGTTACACTAACGTGTTCTTCAAAATTGGGTAAATGTTTCTTAATTAATGTGGGGGGGAGGAATGTTACAGTTCCCATCATGGAGAAAGGGCAGTAAAACTTTTTTTTTTATAAGCTTTAAACTTTTTATGACAGCACTATGCTTACCTGTTTTGGCTGCTGTACAGGAGAGGTCAAAGTAGCAAGGACCTCCCAGATCTATGCCTGTCAAAGGACCTCTGAAGAAACCAAGGCTTTTCAGTGTTGAACTACACTCATCAGTCTCTGGATAAATACGGGTGATTCATTCAGTAATCCTCTGGTAGTGTGGTTACTTGCACTGCAATGCTGAAATGATTTGTGGTCAGCTGTCACAGAAGTATTATGAAAGGAAGATTATCCTAAGAAGTTTGGTAGTCTATACCCCTTTTGAGACAGTGACGGTTGCAGCTGATGTGTAGTTTTAACATCAACAAAGATTTGATACTCTCGGGAGAATCTACACTTGTAGTCCAAATTATAGTCACAAAACGTTGCTTTGAAGTGAGTAAACTTGCGTTTTTAAATAGAGGAGGCTCTCCATTTGCAAAAGAACTTGACATTCTAGCTGTTGAGCTTGAAGACTTTATGTTAGATTACCAGCAGCCTCTCTCTCCTTGCAATGCGATGTGATACACATCAAAAAAACCCCAAACAAACAAAAAAACCCCCCACTAGATTGTACACATCTTTGAAAGTGTGTCATTTATACCCTTGAAGATGAAAGAAGCAAGAGAATGGAAATAATGCTTTCTTGTCAGCTAAAATATCTAAAGTATAGATGACGCGTGGTAGCTTCAGGAGCTGGGGGTGCAATTTTGGCTGCTGTCAGTAGAGGCAGCTGCCCACTGATGCTGAGTGGGAGGGATTGCAGCAGTGCATTTTCTTGTACAAGGGTGAACGGAGTCTGAAGATGATCTGTCTGGGACTGAAGAACCACCTGGATTAAAGAAACAACCCAGGAAAATCGAAGCTTCCTTCTCCCCATGGAGCCAGGGGCAGTTTTTGGTACCTGTGTAAGCTTTTGGTTAAGGGAGGGAATGGAATATGGATAGATCTCGGAGAGGTGGGTGACGTGGAGAGAATTGAGTGGGAAACAGTAAAGGGAGCAAAAAAGTGACTGAGTATCCTGTGAAATAGGAAAGAAGTGTATTCAGGTAGATGAGTAAAGAGAACTAGGAATAAAAACTTCAAGAAGTGGAGCAGAAGAGACTGCATGTAGATACACATTTTTGTTTCATGTTTAGCTACTTGCAAGGTGCTTGGGATTCTTTGAGAAAGTACACCTTTGGGCTTGGCTGACAATACTTTAAAAAAAAAAAAGATGCAGTGCATTGCAGTGCTGGAACAATGCTTGTTCTTGCAGGGTGTAGATGTTTGGCACGCTGTTTTGTGTTTGTCAGTTGATTGTTAGTGATACCACAGCTGTCCCCATGGTGACAGGAAGTCCAGTTCCTTGACTTCATTCTTTCGGAGTTCCAGATAGTGACCTCCATAATTCCCCCATTAGATTTTCATGACTAGTTCGCAGATTGTGATCTACACAATCTGTATTTCCATATACAGTTCAGACATCCTATGACCAAATCCAAGGATGTTCCTATTAAGGTCATTTGGCAATTTATGTAAGTAGAGATGGTTTACTGGCAGTGTTCTGCCCCTAGATGTCCCACACAGGGATGTGAAATTACAGAATCATACTAAGAATAATAGTAAGCATGCATGGTTAACAAGGTATGGTTTGAAGGACAGTATTTCTTTTCCTAGCAAAGGCTTAGATGCCTGGAAGTTGCCCATAGAAGAGCAGTGGCATTGCTGGAAAGAGTATGTAGAAGGAGAGCTGGAAAAGGAACAAGCTGCAGAGCGAGAAGTAAGCTCAATTCCTAATCACTGTCTCAATCCATAATTGCATTTTGGTTGAAACATATTGATTTCACTGAAGAGTCTGGTCCTTTCCAGAACAGATAAAATATTTCTCACTTGGGTTGGCAATTTTGTTGTGATCTGAGAAGTCAAGGGTGGTCCTGAATACTGGCTTGCTAAAGAGTAGCTCAACAACTAATGAATCCAGTTCAAATAAGCCTAAATTTCTTTTCCACTGTGAACCTCAAAAGCAGTGTTTAAAAGCATGAAACAATAGTGAGCTGATGAATTGGTCTCGACATACAAAGGCTCTTTCTAGGCAGCAGGCTTAATGAATGCAGAGAAATAACATAGAATGCAGAAGAAATACATAGAATCATAGAATCGCCTAGGTTGGACAGGACCTTTAAGATCGAGTCCAACCATCAACCTAACACTGCTAAAACCACCACTAAACCATGCCCCTAAGCATAGCATCTACCCATCTTTTGAATACCTCCAGGATGGTGATTCCACTTCTCTGGGCAGCCTGTTCCAATACTGGATAACCCTTTCTGTGAAGAAATTTTTCCTATTACCCAATCTAAACTCTTCCCCAAGCTTGTAGCGCTGCATGGGGTTGTTGTGACCCAAGTGCAGGACCTGTCACTTGGCCTTGTTGAAGCTCATACCATTGACCTCGGCCCATCGATCCAGCCTGTCCAGATCCCTCTGCAGAGCCATCCTACCCTCAAGCAGGTCAACAATCCCATCTAACTTGGCGTTGTCTGCAAACTTACTGAGGGAAGCACTCGATCCCCTCATCCAGGTCGTTGATAAAGATATTAAGCAGAACCTCATTGAAGCTGGTGGGGAAAGGGCCGTGATCCTGGTGAGAGGTTTTCTGTTGATAGTGGAGAGCCTGTGTTGGTACATGGTCCCACACAGTGTCTGAGAGCTTGAAACCTTTTTCCTGCAGATTGGTTCTGCCTTGACTTGTAACTTTTTTTTTTTGAATGATGCTCATGTGACCCCATATCAATTGTTAAGGACTCCTTTCAAAGGGCTGCTTGAATACTGCATGGATGATACCTACCAGGACATACTTAAACTTGGAACATTGTATATCAAAGCAGAGAAATGTTAAGACAAATTTACAAAAACAGTAAGAACTAGTTTATTTGGTATACTCTGTAGTGGTATGCTTTAGCTGGCTTGTTTTGAAATGTGGAATGAGAGCCAATTTTGTAGCTAGAGCAGTTTCCCATGACTTGCAGCCTGAGGTCACATCATACTTTTTCACTCTGCAGATATGACATTTCATACCTGTTATCTTTTCAAAGTTGCAGACCGTGGGGGACTTTGCATGAGCTAAAGAATAACTGTCATGCTGTAGGTAAAGGATTGCTCCTTTAAGACCACAGTAACCTGTTCCCTTACCTCTTATCTGTAAAGGTTCTTGTTTAGGAGCTGTTAGAGACCAGAATTTCACAGCAGTGTTTGCTACTTTTTTTTTAAAGTTAGGCTTAGTCTCATATCTTACTCTGACTTAGAAAGGTAACTTTTGAAAGCTTTATTTCATCCCATGCAGTCTGAACTATATTCATGGACTAAGGACATAACAAGACAAAACTACTCATCAGGATATTTAAATTTATAGTATTTACTGAAGTGGCATTTGTACACTAATTATTGAAGTAGAAACCCTACTGCATTCAGTAAGCAAATCTTTGATAGACAGTTACAAAGAGCCAACACCATATTGACAACTGCTTGAATGGTTAATTAAGATAAATGTGACTTGCATAATAAGAGGTGATTAAGCTTTATCCATTCACAGGGAGGGATACAAAAATACAGAATATGCAGGCATTATCTCAGTAGGTGCTCTTGATCAAAATAAAATACTCTTACACAAATGAAATTTAAGTGATCAGATTCTTTGTTGGCAGTAATGGTAGGATGAATAGCCATTTCTCTGGTAGTTATCACGCCTCTGACCCTTAGGTATATGGAGGTTCAAATATTCCATATGGCCACTGTTTTTACCAAAGTGAGACTTTAAAAACAAACAATCCCGCCCCACACCTCCCCCCGCCAACCAGCCAATCAAATAAAAGGCAAAAATACTCCTTCAAACACTAGAAGCGAAGCACTGGAGGAATTAATCAAGAGATACTCTCCCTGTTACTCAGAACTCTTCTTTGGGATTAGTAAACAGTAGATCTGTAGTAAAAAAACAGCTATGCAGGCTTTACTTATTTTAAATGTCTGAGCTGCTGTTATTCATAGAGGTAGACATCTTCAAGAGAGATGTTAGAAAGATTATCAATGTGTGGAGAAGAGACTCTCTGTAAGTACCTTTACAAGAGGAGCTGCGGTTTGTGCATTAATAGACCCCAAAATACTTAGACAGGAAAGACAAGTCTGAGACGGGGTTTGTAGTCAGGAAACAGAAGCATGGGAAAACAATGTATATCCAGAATGAATTTGTTGTTTCTTTCAGGCATCACTTTTCTGATTGAGATCTTGTCTCGGGTCTCTATAGCTTGACAATCTGGAAAAGAACATTAAAAGAAAGAGCTTTTGGGAAGCCTTGGCATTACCATAAAAGCTGACTTACATTTTTTTTGTCTAAGTTATCAGTTACAGTATTCTATTTTCTCATTCTAAGTCATAGATGCAGTTGCTTGTTGGCAATATATTAATTTAAGCCAGTGATGCCATCCACTTATATTTGCTATTCTCTGTTCTAGTATGTAATAAAATAGTGGAAATTTCCAAGGAAGTTGTGCTAACACGGAACTAAGTTTTG
The DNA here is from genome assembly GCA_013397275.1 of Burhinus bistriatus. Taxonomy (NCBI): domain Eukaryota; kingdom Metazoa; phylum Chordata; class Aves; order Charadriiformes; family Burhinidae; genus Burhinus; species Burhinus bistriatus. Next base: position 228,788 of record VYXH01000976.1, on the reverse strand, counting down.
TACCTCCTGTTAAAAAGGAGATCTATAGTACTAGTACTGAATTTATTAAAATCTGCTTAATTATGCAGTTGCTTCAGGTCCTAGATTTTATGAAGACCTTATTTGTCTAGTTCCCTGTGAAAACAAAGCTCATGTGATGCTGTGTATTCACGTTTATCTTCAATCAAATTTTTTTTGCCTGTTGTCTAGTGTGGACAATTGTGACAGATAAGGATCTTAAGGAAACAGAGTTGTCCAAGAAACTGTGGTTCCAACTTTTATGAAAATAAATAGCTGATAGAGGGGAGTAATTCTGCTCATGTCTTTGTGGGGAAAAATTTGCAGTGCATGCCTTACCAGAAAATAAAGAGGAAGAAAAACTGTTATGAATGCCCAAGCTTCAGGAGGTCCTTCCTTTGGCATTTACACCTTCATGGGCAGCAAATGGAGTTAACTGCAGATGTGAAAATGCAAGTTCTGGTGTTCATAAACTGTTATAGGAAATTAAGAATGAAGTCTTGGAAGAGTAGGCAGTATAGTTAGGGGTGAAAAAGGGTCTGGACTTGTTAAAATAAGTTAACTGATCATTTCTGATCATGTTTTTGCTTCTATATTAGTGGATATAGTCCTGTCATCTAGTTTCTGTTCATAGATGGGAATTTCCTCACAATCACAGTAGTATTTTGAACTTCCTTTTGTTTTCTGATTTTTTTTTTTTTTTTGAACAAGAGCAAATGAAGAGGAATGAAACTTTCCGAGCTTAACAAGCAGGTGGACAAATGGTATGGTCTGAACTGCTAGGGAACAGTATTACCTTCTCTCAGTTGTTTTCTTTTGGGAGTTTGGAAAATGATGTAATGACCTTAGAGGATGAGCGAAGTAGCCAGATGGAAGTAAGCTCTTAGCATCTGGGAAGCTGTTTAAATCATGTGTTTTTTTCCCCCAGTCTGTATTAGTACTTATGTTTGGGGGCTTATTTTTGCATTTTAAATTCTTTGCTTTTTCTGAGTCTGGTAATTGCACACCCCCCCACACACAACTACGCCTTCCCACCCACTCCCCCCCCCTTTTTTTTTTTCTTTTTCTTTTTGTTGTTAAGGCATTCTGTTTTCTTTCTTTCAGCAGAAAGAAACCTGGTAGAGGAGGTAAGGCCTAAGGCCTTACTGGTACCTGTTTCAAAGAAATTTTGCTTTTCGGTTAATTCTGAGTTAGACCTCTAGAGTCACCTTTTAAAGAAAATGAGGGACAGAACTGCAGTCCTAATATATGGTCAAGAGAGGGAAAAAAAAAAAGGAGCTTCTTCCAACTCCTTAGTCTTCATAATTATTTGAATTTTAATCATTTGTAGTTGAAAACAATAAAACATTAGATTTCTAATACTTATTTTCTTTCTGTTTTAAGATGGGTACTGAAAAATCCAAACTGCTCTGTATGTAAATATACTTGATCCATTCCAAGCATATTCTGATAACCTTGCCTTAATGAAACTTTCAAGGAATGATCAGCTCTCTAATTGAAACTTTAATTTATCTTTAGGTTAAGATACAGTCTTTCAGTGTGCTTGCATATATATGTCTAATTTCTTTAGCATATATTTTAAAGAATTCTTTAGTGATCTGTTTTTTATATCTAATGCTTTTGTTTCAACAGGTAGCATTACTGGGATTAGATGTTTTAGGTGCCTTTGTTGACAGACTGTCAGGACGCTTTAAATCCTATATAGGAACCGGTAAGTGAAATATAACTTTCTTTTTCTTAAGACCAAAAAGTAAAAGACACTTTCTCCCCTCCGGCAGCTTAAGTGGAACATGTTGAAAGCTTTCTGAGCTAATTATAATAGGTATCTTATATAGTAGGTATCTTATTGCTGGTTTTGGAATTGAAATAATTTTATATTAACTTGTAAATGTTCATTTGTCATGCAATCACTGATTTATAGGTGGTGGCTGGGATTTTTTTAAAGGTTCCAGGAATATCTTTTCAGTAATTAGTTTCATGCTATAAAGTTGCTTACTACTCCCATGCTATGTTCTTGCTTACCAGTCCCCAAGACAGTCACCTAAAAATTACTTCAGAATGTGTTACCTTTGACTTGTGTTAAAGATTGAAGGTTTTATTTGCAGATTGCTTTAATTAGAGCCTTACGTCTGCTGAAGCCTGTGGTCTCAGAGGACTATGTGGTCTACCGCCTGTTAGATAACTGGACTGTAGCTTTTGATAGCCTAAACTTTTTATGGGATGAAAAAAAGTACTAACTGTTATTCTTGTGGGAAATGCTTACTCAAATGAATTTCAAATTAATGGATCTACATGTGCCTGAGTATGAAACAGTTGTTCTGGGAGGTATGAGCAAACTACACTGCTCAACTCATTTTGCTGCTGTCCTTGAAAAGAGATAGTGATACTAGGGCACTAACATTGGTGTTATATCACTGGCTATTTTTAACAGAAGTTTCTGGCTTAATGTCCTTTTCCAAAATTTCTGTGAATTGTCTTGCATCTTGTTCCCACATCCCCAGCTATCTCAAATCGCCTGTCAAAATGTTAAGCATCCTCTTCTTTGTGTCTACTTTTGTATTTAAGGGTTAAGAAATGAGCAAAATGTTAAAGTTTAGGAATACAGAGTATCATTTATGAGACTTTACTAACTAAATTCATTGGAAGTATATTTCAGGATGCTGTAGAACTACTGCAGTAGAGTGCTACAGAATTTAAATCTATTTTGTTGCAGAGGGTTTTTCTTTGGCTGGTTAGTTTTGTAGTGGAGCAGCATAAGGGAACTGGAGGTGTATTGTGCAGAAGCAGAATATTGATTTCTGAGTAGTCTCCATTTGTAGCTACAAACAGTGCTAGGCTTCAGAGTTAAAGGTTAGAAAGCTTTTTTAATTTTTTCTGTTTCTGTTTTTAAGTGTGAACTATTTGAGAATAGTTTGAAGACACTGGGGTTTTTTTGTCCCTGTATTTGAGTAGTTTGAGATTATGAGAAAATTAAAGATTTAAGTTTCAGTACTCAGTAGCATTTATATTTAAAAAAAAAAAATACTGGCACTGGGTGACCATCGAACATGTATAACATCCATAGGCATCTGAAGGTGTGTATTCCAGAAGTACTTCTTAGAGAAGCTGAGTAGTAGTGCCTTCAACTGAAATTGGTCTTCTGAGTGTCTCCAGAATTAAGACCTGTAGAGTGCATTATGCTGAATATGCAAGTGACTGTTGTGCATGATCAGCTTTTATATAAGCTTAACAGATGCAGAAACGTTAGTCTCAGTAAAGGCAGAAAACAATCTTTGTTTTAGCTGACTTTTTAAAACACTGATTTATAGTATGAATTCTCTTCAGTTGGCAGCTGTCTCTCCAAGTCTTATAACAAGATTTGGATCATTCTCAGTTTTTGCCAGTGAAGCAGCAATACAAAAACTTGATTGTAAATGTCTAGGAGTATGGATAGTCCGGGGTTTATGGGAGTAATTAAAAGCACACTGGTGAGCAAGAAAAATGCTTCCTTCAGCAAAACTTAGAATGAGCCGTTTCCGAAACCATGTTCTGTTGACTCCGCAGATTTGGCTTCTAACATAATCTGAGAATGACTCCAGTAAGTCAGACCAAAGACTCATGTCTGACAGTGATCCGTTTGCAGACACCTGAGAATAAAGTAAGGACAGAACAAACATGCAGTGATAACTCCTTCAGTATAACCCTCTAGATGTCAGCAGTCTTGGGCCTGCTGAGGCAGATGGTATCTTCAGCATCTCCCCCTCACCCTGTTTTCCTACACCTTTATCTGGTTAGTTTTTGAACCCACATAGACCTTTGGCATCTACCATGTTCTGTCGTAATGCTTAATTATGCAAAACTCTTGTTTTGAACTGGCTGCCTGATAACTTGATGCTTTCTAGATCTTGTGTTAGAGAGGTGAGCCATCATGTCTTATCTTCTTGACTGCCAGTCTTCATTTTACGGATCTCTTCTGTGCCTCTCCTCTGCTATCCTTCCTCCCTCCCCGCCCCGGTTAAGAGTCCCGGTCTAATTGTTTCTTGAATACACATGGTTCCACAGTTTTTATTGTTCTTGTTTCCGCTTTCAGTGCCTTTCAGTTGTAGTGCTTTTGAGTTGAGGAAGCTGTAACAGCACAGATGCAGCCTGTGTTTATAATGGCATAATTCTGTTTGATTTTATTATGTCATCTATTACTTTCATAATTGTTGAAGCTCATACCAGTGGCCTCAGCCCATCGATCCAGCCTGTCCACATCCCTCTGTAGAGCCTTCCTACCCTCAAGCAGGTCAATGCTCCTGCCCAACTTGGTGTCATCTGCAAACTTATTGAGGGTGCACTAGATCCCCTTGTCCAGGTTGTTGATAAAAATATTAAACAAAACTGGCCCCATTGCTGAGCCCTGGGGAACACCACTTGTGACCAGCTACCAGCTGCCAACTGGATTGAACTCCATTCACCACCACTCCTTGGGCCTGGCCATCCAGACAGTTTTTAACCCAGTGAAGAGTATACCTATCCAAACCATGAGCAGCCAGTTTCTTCAGGAGAATGCTGTGGGAGTACTTTCAGTTCAGGTTTTAGATGTAACCTCTTTGTTACATCTGGATGATGAAAATAGCTTAGACGTAGGAAAAAGTAAGCTTCTCCCCCCTCCCTGAAATTTCTACAAAGTTTCCGTACTTATACGTTGGAAAAGAATCAACTATTCTCTGCAAACTGCCATTTTAGCTTTTTTTATAATCTTGGTTATGTCCAGTTAGGCCATTGTTTGATGTCAACATAGTTAATGAGGTGGGTAATTATGTATTGCAAATTCACAATTCATACAGGTGGTATCAGGAGGAAATAAAGATCGTGATATCAAGCCTGAAAATGTTGGGAAATTTGGAAGCAAGATACTTCAACTAAGTAACGAGGTTCTTATAACCCCACAAGATGTCTCAGTAGTATTTTCTGTAGTAGGCATTTACTTTCTTCTGTTCTGGTCAAATAAATATGCGAATATTATTTTTTGAAGACAAGAACTTTTCCAGGCACTTTATTTTGAATATTTCAAAGTAATAACTATAGTTAACTTCTCATTTATTGCGGTAAGTTATTGTAGGTACTTGCATGCTCACTGAAGATCTGGATTGCACCATGAATACAGTGAAGGAAGATGTATATGTAAAATACCTACCTTCTCTGTTTTCTGGTTTTGTTTTTTTTTTTTTTTTTTTTAAAAATACAATGAATCCTATTTTCTGGGTGAAGTTTCACCTTTAAAGCTGTGTTTTGTCATAAAATACCTGGAACCTTAAATGTATTTTTGTCGTAATAAAGAGCATTACATTTTTGTGACCCTGAAGTGTTTTTATTCATGATTCAGAACTCACTAAATGATGGAAATACAGCGTATTACCCAATTATAACATGGCAAAACATATTCACCCCCCTGTTTAATTTCCTGTTCAATTATGATGGGGATAGATTTCTTCAAGTGCAGAGAAAAATAACTGATGTGACGGCATATTCACCGCCGTAAGCATTACACGTTTTTTGCTAAGAATTAAAAAAAAAACCAACCCAGGAATGCTTTATCAGTATTATTTCTATCTTTACAGCCTACATATATGCTGTAAATTCGATTTGGGCAAAATCAGGACAATAGTTATAGGACCGATGCTTTCTAATATTCTGAAGAGCATGTTAGTGATCTTTGTATTGAAGTATAATGCCTGATAAGAGACTTAATTCAGTTTCCTAGGCAACAATCTAATGTTGCAGTAACTTTCTTCTAAGGTGTTGTCCTTTTATAATTAACCACATTGCATGCTGTCTGCAGCTGGCATCTGTTGTTCTGGGAACTTGGACACACAAATTTGGAATCTTTTTTCGTACTTTCAGTGAAGATGCTTGAAAATACTTTGCAAGCAATAAATATCAGGGTATGTGTTAGTTCATTTGATTGTGTGGCTGTATTCTGGAAAAAATAAAGCAGATCAAGGAGTGTTTGAGTGTTACATCTTTCCGTATTTAAAACTACTGCTTGTTCTGTGATTAAAAGAGATTACGTAAGAGTACATAATTACCCTGTCACAATCTCTTTTCCCAGGTGATGGCATTAATTATTAAAATAAATCAGAAATAAAAGAGAGTATTAGAATTATGGGCAAATGGGACTGGATGATAGAGTTTCTGGGAAAAGTGTCTACTCGTACTTGTAGTTTCGTTTTCTGTGATGAAGGAATGTTATTTTACCCTCTTGTTATCGTCAACAGAATGGGAGAAAGTGTAATAAAGGTTTATGCAATCTGTTTCAGTTTTAAAGTGGTGTTATATCATGACATATTTTTCTGTATATACTGAACTATCCATTAGGCAGATATAATTATGCTGTCGTTCACTTTCACATACAACCTTACAAGGTGTTGCAAAATATATTTTAGTTACCTGCAAATTGCAGGAAAGATACTTGACATTTAAAAAAGGCCAAACACAGATGCACATATTTATATATGTATGTCTGAATATAGATACACATTTTACAAACAAAAACCCCCTATGTAAATGCATGTGTATGTGTAATAGCAGTTTCAAATTCTTCTTACTATAAAAAGAAACCAGTGGGGAAAAATAATATTGGAAGATAGTTGTAGTGCTATATCCTAAGATGTGAAACCAATTTGAAGTGTTTAAATTCTTTCCCAGGTGGCTTCTAGAAGTGATGGAAGAACCTGTAAATTAGACTCTTCAGAATAATTTAAATGCTCTTTCAAATTTATTGTCGTAATTAAGCATGCAAGTATGTTGCCTGATTTATTTTGAAGCACTTGTAAGGGCTTGCAATGTGCATTAATTTTTTGAGTGAATTTGGATTAAAAGCATTTGGTACAAGAATTTGGAAATACTTGTTTGAGTAAGACTGCATTTAGATAAGTGACACCCAAGTTCTTAGTTTTTACTTTTTCTCCTGCTTAATGATTGAAACTTTTGGATGGAAAAGACTTAAATGCACAGTTTAATCAAGACTCTTCAATAAGTGGTTTTAATGAGGTATGGAGAAATGCTTTCAACACCATGAAAACCAAGAACTGTTTTAGCATGAGCTACCATGGATATGTAGCATGTAGAAAGATATTGGATCTTCAGGTTTTAGGGACTAATTGATTTTTTTATTCTTTTTCATTTTTATTAATTTCATTTGCATTTTGAGACTAACAGCACGATCTGCTGTAGGATTCCAAATTATAAATGCTTACAGAACACCTAAACATAAAACATGAAATAATTTAGGTTGGAAGGGACCTTCAAGATCATCTGGCCCATGTCTTTGCTTAAGCATGGCCAGCCTCAGATGTTAGAGAAAACTTTGAAATTAAATCAAGTAATTCAAGAAATTGAATTGCTCAGAAAATGTAAAGCAAGCTTTTCTATTTATGTGAGAGAAGTCTTGTCTCAAAGATACCTTGTTGCATCTAAATGCAAGTCAGGTGTTTTGTCTGATACTGCCTTTTCATTTTATTGCTTATTGACCTTAGGAAAAACTGTGTTGGTTATGCATTGTAGAATTTTCTTAAACAATAAAATGCTGAGTATTTCAGATCTTTTTTAGAAAAGGCTTTTAGAGGAGACTCCATTATTTGTAATTTTTTCTCCAGAATAGATGTTTTGAATTGCTTTTATGTTTTCAAATTTAACAAAAAGATGAACTTTCTGCAGCATCTCAGAAAATCCTTTTCTTTGGTTCCCTCTGTAGTTAATGATCATAGGTAATGGTCATAGCTGATTTAAGCTGCAACATTTTTCATCTTGGTGACAGATTCTCTAAAGCTTTAGTTAAAAAAAAAAAAAAAAATTTTTAGAAATATCTCTGCAGCCTTTTAAAGCTTTCAGTGTCCTGGCTGGCTAGCACTGGAATTTGTTAGGAGTAGGAATGCATTTTACCTGAAGTGATTCATGCTTGAGTGATAGGCTGTGATTTAGAGTACCATCTGTGGACACTTCAGTGTCTGACACCTAGAAATGCAGTGCCATTAGATAAGAGTAGAGAAACCCCAGCCTTCCTTGGTTTCTGTTCTGTTTTAATTAATCCTAGTTCTGTAAAAACCTAGCCTAGAGCTAAAAAATTGCGGATGATGTTCTCTAACTTCTAGTTTTCTTAATGTTCTGATACACCTGTTGAAACTCTTTGGACTTGAAGGCTGTCTTCTCATTTTTCATGAGACTGACACCCTGATAGATTCATGGATGTATCATATTTAAAAAAATAAAGTGTTTGTTTTTCCCTCTGCTACTGGTGACGAAGAGTGTATCTCATTAATCCCATTAATGCTGTTCTTAGTTGGCTCCTGGAGAGACCAAAAGAAGCACGTTAATGTCTGAGATGGCTTTTGATTAAACTTACTGTGGACTGGGCTTTATCTTGAGGAGAGGAGCAGCAAGGCCCTCTCTGAGAGCCGGCTAATGATTCTTTGCTTAGAAGTAGCCCTTGGCCATGTGGGTCTGTCAGACCAGCCCTGTTGCCAGTCCCGTAGTAGCCTCTGTGGGATTCCTTCCTCTATGGTGCACCTTACCCAGAAGAACAGAGCCTGCTTAATTACAGAGGCAGCCATTTCCCTCCCTCCTTTCTAATGGCCGCTGTTTAATGCTGTTGCCTGAGCTGGCAAGCTTGCTGAGAAAACCAGGAAGGTATTGCTGCTTAGGTTTAATCTGTTCCTGTCCTCAAAGCCTTTTCTTTTAATGTCTAAGACAAGAAGTTAGACTTTTTAGTAACAGAATTTTTGCCAATTTTTGATGTTGTTTCCTTCGTAAAGGTTCTTACTTGCTTAATGCTTTTTTGTAAGTCTTTGCAGTAGACCAGACATGGACTATCCGAAGTGTGTTCATAGAAAGGGGCGAGCGTGAGAGGGTATGCATAAAATGGGCACTTACAAAGAACAGGTAGAAGTGGTCAGGAGAGAAGGAATAGAGAGGAAGCTGTAACAATAATACAAACTGAAAAGCTCCATATTTGTGTCATAACAGAAGGAACTCTCGTTAAAGTTTAACAAAAGGAAATTGTGCTACCTGTGGCATTCTTAGCTGCAGGGGGTCATACAGTTAAGCTGCTCAGGATTTTTAAAAATACATTGGGTGCCATTCTAGGCACTGACTTCTGTGATTTACTTGTTTATCCTCTTCAGTCCTGGTAGAGGAAATAAATATTTAATCTCTCAAGGCTGTACTCTGACTCTCTAGGCTGGTTTTGGCTTAAACTCTTGCATCTACTGCCCAACTAGTGGTGATAAAATCATTATGTGAATTTGCATAAATGAAAATTTATTTAGGTTTACTGAGCCAAGAGAAGGAGGACAAACAATGAAAAAGAAACTGATGGGATAATAAGGTCTGTTAGGGATATAATAGAAAGGTAACTGTTCTGCATGAACAGGAGCTCGAATGTAAATAGCAGGTCAGTTTGAGGTAGATCTGGTAGAATTAATGTGTGCTATAGAATATTTTTACTGCCACTTCTAAGTTTTCTTCAGTAATCAAAACCTGTAAAATCGTGGTATAACAATATAGAAATCTTAACGGGAAAAACTCAGAAGTGGTTGGTAGTGATAAGAAACTTTGACAATGTGCTAAAGTGTGGCAAAAAGGCAAATTGAATGGGATATAGTGCTTCTTGGCTCTGCAAAAAATAACCAGCAACTGCAAAGGGAATCGTTGTCTCCCAAACTTAGTCTGTCTCTCTGCATATCAGCACAAATAAATAAAAGGAAGAAAGTTGTGATGTTATTGGTTTTCCAAAATACCTTTGAAATAATTAAAGAAACTAGGCAACAGAAGGAGTAAGTTGGATAAGGTTAATGTAAAACAGTGGGAGTGCAGGAATCCATACTGAATGTGACAAATTATATACTTCTCTGGGTAACTTGTTAGGAGACTACCACTTTGAATACTGCCTTCATGCATGGTCCCACTTCTCCCTCGTCACGTTTCTTTTAACTCCACCATCTATTTAAGACTGTTTAGCTTGCAGACTGATGCTAGAAATGACCAAATGCATATATTTACACTGCAGCATAAGGAAGGATGCTGATTTGATAATGCTGATGAGAAAGCATATAAAACTTAAAGGAAAAGTATCAGCCAAAATGATTGTTCAGTTATTTTCGGAATGAAGAGGGGGAAGAAGTGTTGTTCTTAGTGATGTGTTTTCTGCTCATCCATTCTTTGGGATGTAGTAGTGCTCTAACCTTCTAAAGCAGAGACTTGATTTTTGGTAAAGGGTGCCCTTGTATTGCGAGTGTGACTTCAGCTGTTCCTGGTAGGGATAGAAACCTGCCTAAATCTGGACAAGGTAAAAATCTTTTTATAAAATCTTAGTGCACAAACAGCCAGCAGAGACTTCCTAAAGTGCCAAAACCTCCACAGGCTGTTCCTGTTGGCTCAGTACCAACATACCTCTTAGCTCGTGCTTTTGATTGACATGTGTATCATCTTGAATGTCTGAGTAGATCCTCAGTTCACCTTGTAAACAGACAAATACTGGTACAAGGGGTAATCTAGGCTGTGACGGGGGAAACAGCGGTTGGGGTGCTGAGTAGGCAGAGCTGCTGCTTTCTAGTGGCAGCACTGGCTTATCCTGTGTTGTACTGTCATCTCTGACAGCTGTAATTACTGCTAGGGCTTAGGTGAAGTTTCTTATGAGAGCTCAAAGTTTGTTGTGCTCTGGGATTTTGGTTGGGCAGGACTAGAAACAAGCAAAAAGAGGCCAGGAGGCTTGGAGCAGGGAAAACAGAAGGGTAATCAGCAAAACAGGATGCTGGGGTGGACCTAAGTGTCTCAAATGTTATCAGAATTTTTAGGCAGGGAGATGTGTTTCGCACTCCTTCATAAAAAGGACAGCTAACACAATTCAGCTATTTTTCACTATAGCTCTCCCTAGATGTGTCTTAATATTTGGAGAAAAAGTGATGAAGTCATTAGGAATTAAAATTAAAATAGATTTGGGGGAGATTCGCCTCTGGTTGAGCATTCTGAAACTTCTCAGTAGGCAACCAACTTCAAATAATTTCTTGTTGGAGCTTATTCTGACAGAGAAGATGAACTACCAAACTGAAAACCAGCTGGTGGTTGCCAGCATTCAACAGCCTAACTTCATTTGTCTTACGCAAACAGAACATATCATGCCTTATATGAGGTCTTACAGAAACTTGAGATTTGGGGGGGGGAAGTCAAGCCTGCAAACATTTGGGCCCTTTAACAGCTCCCACAGCAGGTTGTCCCTCTGTTAGAGCTCCGCAAGTGACAAAGGCTGGCGTGTTCAGTAGCTACGCGCACTGAAATCCGCAGGCTGTGTCATCGCTTAGTTTAACTCGATGACCTCACTTCTGTTCAGTGGCTTCTAGTAGCTGTTCTCTGTGCTTGCCTTGGTGATATGAGTGGAACCCTGGTATCTGCAGCTCCGTCAACTGACTCAGCGTGCTAATGAGTCACAAAGGAGCCGTGTTGTTCCTGCAGGACTGGCACTCGCTGTGTTTCCCTCCGCTGGACCAGCTTCTCGGTGACTGTGTTTGTTTTCCTCTCTGTAAAGCAAGACTTGCCTTCAGCTGCCCAACAATCAGGTTAACGCAGCAGACCTCACCAGTAAAACGTATGGTATGGGTAAAAGGACAGTTTAGAAGTGCTGAAAATAGTAATGGAAAATACTGTTGGGAAGAAAAATGTAATCAGTAAGTATATGAGTGATTGAAAATTTAGGGGAGAGGTCAACTCTATACTCCCAAAATTCACTTCTTGAGTTCTGGATGTTTTCTTCTGTGTTCACAAAATGGAAAAATAAAACCACCAACCAAAACAAAACCCCGCCNAGTGTGGCAAAAAGGCAAATTGAATGGGATATAGTGCTTCTTGGCTCTGCAAAAAATAACCAGCAACTGCAAAGGGAATCGTTGTCTCCCAAACTTAGTCTGTCTCTCTGCATATCAGCACAAATAAATAAAAGGAAGAAAGTTGTGATGTTATTGGTTTTCCAAAATACCTTTGAAATAATTAAAGAAACTAGGCAACAGAAGGAGTAAGTTGGATAAGGTTAATGTAAAACAGTGGGAGTGCAGGAATCCATACTGAATGTGACAAATTATATACTTCTCTGGGTAACTTGTTAGGAGACTACCACTTTGAATACTGCCTTCATGCATGGTCCCACTTCTCCCTCGTCACGTTTCTTTTAACTCCACCATCTATTTAAGACTGTTTAGCTTGCAGACTGATGCTAGAAATGACCAAATGCATATATTTACACTGCAGCATAAGGAAGGATGCTGATTTGATAATGCTGATGAGAAAGCATATAAAACTTAAAGGAAAAGTATCAGCCAAAATGATTGTTCAGTTATTTTTGGAATGAAGAGGGGGGAGAAGTGTTGTTCTTAGTGATGTGTTTTCTGCTCATCCATTCTTTGGGATGTAGTAGTGCTCTAACCTTCTAAAGCAGAGACTTGATTTTTGGTAAAGGGTGCCCTTGTATTGCGAGTGTGACTTCAGCTGTTCCTGGTAGGGATAGAAACCTGCCTAAATCTGGACAAGGTAAAAATCTTTTTATAAAATCTTAGTGCACAAACAGCCAGCAGAGACTTCCTAAGATGCCAAAACCTCCACAGGCTGTTCCTGTTGGCTCGGTACCAACATACCTCTTAGCTCGTGCTTTTGATTGACATGTGTGTATCATCTTGAATGTCTGAGTAGATCCTCAGTTCACCTTGTAAACAGACAAATACTGGTACAAGGGGTAATCTAGGCTGTGACGGGGGAAACAGCGGTTGGGGTGCTGAGTAGGCAGAGCTGCTGCTTTCTAGTGGCAGCACTGGCTTATCCTGTGTTGTACTGTCATCTCTGACACTCAGCTGTAATTACTGCTTCGGGCTTAGGTGAAGTTTCTTATGAGAACTCAAAGTTTGTTGTGCTCTGGGATTTTGGTTAGGCAGGACTAGAGACGAGCAAAAAGAGGCCAGGAGGCTTGGAGCAGGGAAAACAGAAGGGTAATCAGCAAAACAGGATGCTGGGGTGGACCTAAGTGTCTCAAATGTTATCAGAATTTTTAGGCAGGGAGATGTGTTTCTCACTCCTTCATAAAAAGGACAGCTAACACAATTCAGCTATTTTTCACTATAGCTCTCCCTAGATGTGTCTTAATATTTGGAGAAAAAGTGATGAAGTAATTAGGAATTAAAATTAAAATAGATTTGGGGGAGATTCGCCTCTGGTTGAGCATTCTGAAACTTCTCAGTAGGCAACCAACTTCAAATAATTTCTTGTTGGAGCTTATTCTGACAGAGAAGATGAACTACCAAACTGAAAACCAGCTGGCGGTTGCCAGCATTCAACAGCCTAACTTCATTTGTCTTACGCAAACAGAACATATCATGCCTTATATGAGGTCTTACAGAAACTTGAGATTTGGGGGGGGGAAGTCAAGCCTGCAAACATTTGGGCCCTTTAACAGCTCCCACAGCAGGTTGTCCCTCTGTTAGAGCTCCGCAAGTGACAAAGGCTGGCGTGTTCAGTAGCTACGCGCACTGAAATCCGCAGGCTGTGTCATCGCTTAGTTTAACTCGATGACCTCACTTCTGTTCAGTGGCTTCTAGTAGCTGTTCTCTGTGCTTGCCTTGGTGATATGAGTGGAACCCTGGTATCTGCAGCTCCGTCAACTGACTCAGCGTGCTAATGAGTCACAAAGGAGCCGTGTTGTTCCTGCAGGACTGGCACTCGCTGTGTTTCCCTCCGCTGGACCAGCTTCTCGGTGACTGTGTTTGTTTTCCTCTCTGTAAAGCAAGACTTGCCTTCAGCTGCCCAACAATCAGGTTAACGCAGCAGACCTCACCAGTAAAACGTATGGTATGGGNCCCCCCCCCAATCCTTCTCTTCAAACTGTAAAATGAAGGTAGCTGTAATAATTTATTCAGAGGAGAAAGAGAAGATAGATGAAAAATGCTGAAATTTTATAATGGTAGCTAAAGCTGTCAGTGGAATATCCAGAACCAGTAGAATTAAATATTCAGATTAGGATGATTAGAAAACATTCAGATACATCAGGAGGGAAATTCAAGCTTCATCAGTGTGTTCATCGGGTAATAATCATGGTACAGAAGTGGCTGCTGTTTTTAATGTAGGAACAGAGGACTGAGGAGACTCCAGAGTTACTGATTCTGTTCCCTTTCTTCTGCTGGCAACACTATTGTTTAGTTGTTATTATAAAATCATTAAATACTGTTCAAATTCTTTCAGATCTCCCTTTCAAAAAATAGAGCGATACAGTTATTTCCTCTGTGAGTAGAAGAGGAAAATTAGTTTTATAGCAGTCAGCAGCTGAGAGAGATCAGGCAGCAACTGTAAAATACTGTCAGGTGTTCAGAGATGTAACACCAAACACAGAAAGAGGTGATCTTAGCTGTTACTATGTCTTTTATTGTTGGAATAGGAGCAAGTCTCCAAAAGACTCGAGGTAGACGTTATGCTAGTTTTAAAAGTTTGAAATAAATGGCGTGTTAATTGCAAACTTCGCCCCAGCTTAACTGGAGTGCAGGAGCAGAAGAATGAGCTGGGTGGGTATTGTGGTCTGTGTTGAGTAAGTTCCACCTAGATTACATGACTGATACTTGCAGCCCTTAGGAAACTGGATCAGGTCGGAAGCAAAAGCTAATGCAGAACGTTGAGCTGTTGACAGGTAAATGTTACTGTTAGCATGTGACACTGCTTTTTCTAGGTGGTGTTTCGCACGCTTATATTAACTTTAACCGCACTGTCCCTCAGGAGGTGACATCTCCACCAATTCTGTGTCAGTTGTACTTGCACACTCGGTGTTGTCACCCCTCGTTTAAAGAACTGGTACCAAAAGCACTAGGGGGAAGAGTCTCATGAAGCGTGTGTGTAGATCCCAAATGGAGGACTGGGAACCAGTATAGCAGGTTGTCTTGCATGACGCTGATCTAAGCATTTATTCAGATAACTTTCCTAAGTATCATAACATTAATTTGGTTATCAGATGTAATTGTAAACTGCTCTCTGGATACGCAAGCAAAAAGAATTGGCAAGTCCTTTCATTTTGAGTGAGTTCTGATTTTTAGGGTGTGAAATCAGCAATTTTAGTTAAATATTGTTTGAGGACTTTTACTGATACTTCTACTGAAGTAAGGCCGAGTTTCCAGAAGATACACTGTGTGAACAGCAGGATTTAAAACTTTTAAAATTTTTATAATTCAACAGTAATATCCCACTGATTTTGAAGTAGTCCTTTCTTCCTATCCCTATTCTTTCCCAGTCACCAGGCCTAGCATTATTTTTCAGAAAAGCGAGGTATTCAGAAGCTACTTGCATGCTTTTTGAAGATTAAATTGAAGTAATTCATACAGTTTTTAAGACGGAAGGCTTGCTTTCGTTTTAGCTTGCTGGAAGATACTGTTTTCTTCAATTTCAGTCTAATAAATTTGTTGTTAGTCTTGTAACATACTCAAAAATACATTTGAGACTTTAAAATATTTTGACCAACTTAAAATCAGCTTTTATTTTTGAATGAAATGTATCTCAGATCTGTTTTGGGAAATATCCTTAACTATTAGAAAGGCTTCGTTGGGTGTTTAATATTTTTTCTTTTTTTTTTTCCTCTCCTGTAGTTCTGCTGCCTTTGATAGATCGTATGGGAGATGCCAAAGACCAAGTTCGGGAGCAAGCACAGAATCTTATACTGAAATTGATGGATGAAGCAGCACCCCCCATGGTATTATTACTTCATGTAGATTCAGATGTAGGCCTCCACTGAGCTTATGACTTATGCATGAGCTTGACTTTGAATATGTCACAATGTTATGGTGATTGTTAATGGTGCGAATGTTAAAGATACTCTTAATGGACTGACGCTGATGCATTGTTCAGCTAAAGATAAAAATCTGGCACAGTGCAGTTCTGCAATTTTTGCATTTCATAGCTAAATTCTGAGTAGATGTTTTCATGTTATGTGGCAGGACTTTGTTAATTAAAGCATGTTTGAAACACCCTCCTGGGATTGAGTTTGCATAATGGAATAAATAAGTTTGTTTAGCTCCGAATTTATTTTAAAATTAGCTTTGTACTTGAACACATAGAAGTAGTCATGCAGTTGAGGTGGTGCATTCTAACTTCGAAAATCTGGCTTTCTAGATATGTGACAAACATGCTGTGTGAACCTTGGACAAACTGAAGTGGGGATAGGTTGCCCTCTGACTTGATGTCTTAGGTTGAAGTTTGAGTTAAGGAAACCTCACAGTTCTTAGCATTATGTGGCTTTCAAGTGCTAAATCTTGTATTTCTTCTCTCTGCGTCTGAAAAATGTAGGATTATTTAACAGGATTATATTGTTTGAGCAATGACGCTATTTGGAACTCCGCGGACCCTGTTTGTCAGTAAGAATTTACTATTTGAGTTTTTAATTTCTGAAGAAAACCCGTTTCTGAGTTTTAAGTGCAGAAGTTAATAGGAACGTCTTATTTTTTGTGAATGAAAATGAGGTTCTTTTACGTGGTAATTTCTGGCTTATTCATTATTCATTCCAACAGGTTGGAATGTTTGTGCTCGGGGAATAAGATTTTGCAGACTTGATCTGCAGTGAGAAAATTGTTCTCAGTTGCTTTGTTTGCCTGATAAGACAAACTGGTAGCATGTTAGGCAACTGTAGAAACATATTTATCTCCCTTCCGACATGAGGCATTTTCTCACATGATTTGGTCACAGATCTGACTGGGATTTAGGCATTAAAGCCTGGTAGTGTCATCTACAAAGACATGCCTTTACCTTTTCATGGGATCTAGTTTTGATCGTATTCATTGACAAAGAGGCGTTGCAGCATCTTTTCATGCCTAAGTGCAAGTAGTTCATGAGCGACATGTTCCAGTGCCCGAGATGCTCCCAGCTGGCATGCAGACCTGGAAGTACACCTACCTCTACAGTAATAGCATTTGGATAAGCACACAGCAGAGCATCTTGGAGACGCCTTCATTTGAACAATTGCTGATAACGAATGTGCTGATAGTTGCTTCATGAAAGAGTTTTAGATTACTCATCCATCTTTCAGTTTCTGAAGAGTTGTTAGGGGGTACATGGAGGTGGTGGAAGGAAGCTTCTATCCCCTTTGAAGCTTATTCGCAGTGTCAGAAAGAATATAAGGTTCAGAGCGTATGTGAGTGAGAGAAGGTATGGCTATTCTGGAGAAACCTGGCTTCAGTTGCTTGCTCACGGGACGGCTTACGTACCATTAAAAATTTGGATGAAAAGCATCAATCGTCCTCACAGCAGGGAACAAAACAGAAAGATTGTTTCCTGTGCCTCCAACACTGAAATACAGAGTTTTAGGCTCCCTTTGCCGCAGAAAAACGTCCCTTTAGAAGAGTTGAGTGGAATAAGGAATAAGAGGATAAGTCCTGTAAGTTTCTTTCCAATCAACTCATCTTGTCTATTCTAGCGTGTTCTTGAATAATACTTAATTTGTCCTGTTGTCAAATCCCTCAGCTTGTTTTAAATGTGTTTGGGTTTTTGTTTGTTTGTTTTGGGTTTTTTTACGAGCTACAGATGTAGCTGTTTATGGGCAAGAAAGCATAAAAATAAGAATATAGGTGGTATAAATGCATGAATTGGGACAAAGGGAGGTTGGCACCAACTGTTGCTAGCAAGTTGTGATAGTTGAAATTTCTAAGCAGCCATTTGAATTTCTCTGTTTAGAAGAATTCCATTCTTAAAGTAGGGTTAACTTAGTGAAAGTCTAAATTTCTCTTCAGTCTATTTTGTTTGTTTCAGTACTTTACGGTTACCTTTCTACCCGTGTTTTTGTAGACCTAGCAGGGAGGTTTCCTTTTTTCCATGTTTGTCTGGGACAGTCAGTTAATTGGAAGGATGTTTTCTTCCGTAAAATCCTGCTCTTTGTTGTTAAGCTGTGCAGTTTTGGCAACCCTGCTTGTCTAAGGTTTGTTTTCTCTAAATGTAATGAAGTATAAAACAAACAAACAAGAAACCACAGATGGGACAAAATGATCAAGCAAGGCTCTAATTGGAAAATTTTACGTCTGCTATCAAGTGTGCTACCTCATTAATAAAGAGGATGCAGTATTCTCTGCTCTTACACTGTCTTTGTTGGTCAGTCGCTGTTTGTGAGGGTTTGGGTTTGTTTTTTTCCCAGAAAGCTGAACATGATTGCAATAATTGGTATCTAATGCATTTTAGTGGATTTGTATGGAATCGTACCGCTTCAGGGGTGGTAGGGATGAGGGTGGTGCCCAGGCTGCAAAATGTGCAATTGCCAGTGTGCATCCCATCGCTAGGCAACGCTCCCCGCGGATGCTGGCGAGGCTGCAATGGCAGCGCTGCAGCTGGGGGGGGTTGCAGTCGGAGCCTGTGCATCTGCTGCGAAATACCACTGAGAATCCCCTGGCTCGTAAGCTTCATGTTTGCGCTTTTTACACCGTAACCTACAGCTAGAGAACGGCAAGGAGATGGAAAGGTAAAAAGATAAACCGAGGGAGGGAAAGGCTAAAGGCAGGCAATGAAAAACGGGTGCGCAAGAAGGTAAATGAGGGTTTAGCGAGCCGGGGAGTTGCACTACGGGAAGCGGCACCAGCACAAAAGGAGAAGCGAAAGCAGAACAAAAATGGAAGCAAAGGAATTAGAATGAGTGGGCAAGAAATAATTGAAAAATGAAGAAATGAATTTAAAGCAAAAGTAGGAGAGAAGTGGACAGCAGGGATATGGATAAGGACGAGCTAAAATGGATGAGAGGAAATTTTGGCAGGGAAACAGAATATGTAGCAAAAAGAATATAGCAAGTTCTGCTTGAGTCAGTAGTTTGTAATGTTAGTGTTTGTTTTGTGTATGTTAACTGTAACAATCCTGTATGTTCTTAAGAGCTGTTTCTCAAACAATAAAAATACTCAGCTAGATGTTTTTTAGAAATTGTTTTTGGCACAGGAATAATCTGTGTTGTGTTCCATACTGTGCGTTTTATAACTTAATTTTATCTGAGAAGTGCCTTTACTTTTCCAGTGGACCTGTCTTCTGTTATTTTTTTGCAACTGTTATGAATGTAATTATAAAATATGGGTAGAATTACATTGTGTCGTGCTCCTGGTAATCAAAGACAATTATTTCTGTTTTTGTAGTACATTTGGGAACGCCTTGCTGTCGGTTTTAAACACAAGAATTACCGATCCCGAGAAGGAGTGTGTTTGTGTCTTATTGCTACCTTAAACATGTAAGCTTTTTGTATCTATGGAGATGTAAGGGTTCTGTCCTTCTACTGAATGTCATTTTTCTCTGAAACTAATACTTTAGGAAGTCTGATTCAATTAAATTAATGGGAAAAATCAAACAACTTGTGAGCTTTCTGAAAGAAAGACTAAAGGTATAGTATTTTTGTCTTTTTTTAAAAGTAGACAAAGGACTAGTGAGAGAGAGACAGAGCTTGATTGATATAAGTTTGTATTATATCAATGCTAAGCTAAAAGTTCACTTCTGTATATTTTATGTTTTTCTGTAAGAAAAAATATGTTTTAACTTATTTTTTTTTTCTTTTTTTAGTTATGGTGCGCAAACATTAATCCTTAGCAAGTTGGTACCACATCTGTGTACAGCGTTTGGTGACTCGAATAGTCAGGTAAGGATTTCATTACTTACTAGTACTTCAACAACTCTACTTTGACAGAGGAATGAAACCAAAATAAATGTAGGCATTTAAGAAAAGCTGACAGGCTTGCTTATGTACAACAGATCATTATGTTCTACCATGAGAAACAATAAACCCATTTTCTTCTGAATCAGTCCATCCATTGGAACATGAAAGTAGAGTTGCAAAGGCAGCGGTGTTGCAATATACTGGCCCCTTTAGTTTAGTCTTCAGAGGCTGAAACTAGTCATTACTGAAAATAGTTGTTTCTTGTAGCGCATGTTGAAAGAAAGGGGAAAAAAAAAATACTGACAAGAAGAATTGCCTCCAGAAGGAGCCCCTACATGAGACCTGTGATAGTCTGCCAAATTTGCTGAAGATAACATTATCATGTGGAGGTCAGGTAGTAATTTCCTAAATGGAACCCAAATGGCATCTGAGCACATGCAAGGACTGTAGTTAAAATTAGTTAATTAAGTAAGAACAACTGCAGTGAAAGTCAAGATACAGTTCATAATGGTGACATCTGAACTTCAGAAAACCTTCAAATGGAACTGGATAAGATCTGTTTTGATTTATCTGAAGTTGTGTCTGAGAGAAAAGACTAAGAACACAGGAAGAGGGTAGCATTGGTAGGAGTCTTTATGCTTATTTTCTAGGTGCAGCAACATCCTTCTCTAAAGAAAATCTGTTAAGAATTTGTCTTGTTTGTTGATCATTAGTAAAGATGTAGTTCATATCTTGATAGGGCAATTGTGAGTTTAGTTCAAACTGTCACAAAGAGCAATACTAAAGTCATTCCAGTAATTCTTTATAGAAAATAATGGCATTTACTAACATGCATTTTTGGCAGCTTTTATTGGGATGACTATGATTTTAAATTTTTTAAAGAGGCACACCACCTCCTTGCTTTAACTGTTCTTTCCCCTTCCCCGTCTTGTCTTACTTCCTTTCTTGTTCTTACGTGATGCCACGTAATTCCTGTTGAAGGAAATAAAGAAAACACTGAACAGGCTGCCCAGGGAGGTTGTGGAGTCCCCTTCTCTGGAGATTTTCAAGACCCGCCTGGATGCAGTCCTGAGTAATGTGCTCTAGGCATTTCTGCATCAGCAGGGGAGTTGGACTAGATGATCTCTAGAGGTCCCGTCCAACTCTAAAAATTCCGTGATTCCATAAGACTTTGACCCACTGTCATGGGTAGTCAGGTTCCTTTTGCAGAACGGCCTTGCTGCATGTAGAAACAGATAAAAGCAAGACAAAGTGTCAAGACTGAGTGCAGAGACTAACTTTTGGAAGTATTGTCTGCTGTGATAGAGTCCTAAATAAAGAACATTTTTTCCACAAATATTATTCTTATGTCAATCCCAGAAATTGCCTCTAGAGCTGTTATTTCTAGGATTTTTCATTTACCATCTGGAGATGCTCTAACTTGGAACAAATACCATCTTGAAATAACAGTTGTATTTCCTTTCCCTTCCATCCTCACCGTTTCAACTGTTTTGTGAAATGAGTTGGCATGCAGATCTATAGAAACTGGAAATTAGTGGGTTGTCAGCAAATGTTGTTTTGGTTTCTGTAACCCTGAAATTAACAATTTAAACCTCGTGTTTGCAGGTGAGAGATGCTGCCATACTAGCCATTGTAGAGGTTTATAGACATGTAGGAGAGAAAGTACGAATAGATCTTACAAAGAGAGGAATTCCTCCTGGAAGGTGAGTTAACTATTTTGATTTTGTAACCCTGAGCCATTCTATGTTACTGTTCTTTGTCAGAACTTTAAACTCACTGAAATCTTTGTTTTAAAATTATTACAATTTTTATTGTATCTTCTAGTTAGTTTTGCTTCCATTGTGATGTTACTAGTGTTCCTGACTTTCTTTTGCTGTTGTCTTTTCTGCTTGGAAGAGGCATGCGGGTGTATGATGAAAAGCAGCCTTACATTCATCAGTTAAAATCCCATGACTTTAGGATTAGCTGAGAGCTGGAGAGTAGTAGAAAAATGTTTCAAAATCAAGCAAATATGTACTGAGTGCAGTGGGGAAATAATTAGAAAATACTGGAATAAATATGTATTGTTCGTTGTTCTAGAGTTGCTGTTTAGCTCAGTGTGGAAGAGCCTGAAGTGAAGCACTTAAATCAATGCTTTTCATATATTGTGCATGTGTGAGAGAGAACAAGTGTTGCGCGTACATGTCTAAGTGTGCAATGAAAGTATGGCAAATTAACAAGGTACTACTTTCTTGAAGATAGTTATAATGGAAAAATTGTCCTCCTTTGCTTCTTGCTAATTACATCAGACCAATCCTTCCCATCCTAGATGTTTGCTTATAGGCTACAGTTAGATGAGAGAGAGGTGCTTTTCAAAATAACTGCTTCCCAGTTCTGAAGCTGCAATTCTGGGGTTCAATGAGAAAGGAATGCTCAAAAGAGTGTTCGCTGGTCTAACTGTTACACATGGCATCACAGGACACTGAATGTTTCTTTGTTTCTTGCAAAAGGTCCAAGGAATTTTTGAAAATGCATACTTCGTTGGTCCTTTCTTTTTCTGAAAAGCAATTCCGATCGTTAAAGGCTGCTCTGTGTTGTGTGTAGATTAGTTCATATGGAATAAAAGTAGCCACTGTTTTGTTGTTACGTTGGTAAAGATTTGTTTAATTAAGAAAGCTAGACAGAGCTTGAAATTGTACTTAGTGGGAAAGACTGTTTATACAATAAAATCTTTCAAATCCCTTATTAAAAGAATGTATACTTTTTAAAATGTGTTAACCCCTTATCAATTAACATTCCACTTTACTCTGAGTCTTCATCTCACTTCCTGATTTTGATGAAGCTGAATACATCTACTACATGGTGTCAGAGTATCAAAATGGATACTGTGCCTCATCAGACCCCTCTCAAAAACTATTAGGCCTAGTTTTTAACGATGATTTGGAGGGTATCAAAATACCATAGGAGAATGGTGTTGAATTTATTGTTTCACATTCCAGGCAGAGTTCAGCCTGTTTGGACAAAAGCTTACCCTGCCTATGGAAATGGGAAGTTGTACACGTTCTCTTCTGTTTAATGACTGTCACAATTTTAGACTATTAAGAGGTTATATGGTTACCACAGAAGTTTAAGCCGTGTTCCTGCTACAATTTCAAAAGTTGGCTTTCATAGCAGATAATTGGAACATAGCAGAGAAGATCCTTCTTGCATTAAGATAGGGTCTTGGACACCTTTTGGAACAGAGAATAAGAGCAAAAGAGTGCAGATAACAGCCTTTGTTTGTACTATGAATGTTGGGTCTGACCATAAGTTCAGCTTCAGCACTTATCCTGTCCACATTTCCATGTGATACAAACAGTTAATCTTGGGATCCAAATAGGATTAAACACCATAGGAGCTTTATATCCTCAGGGCAATCAGCAGCTTCTAATTTAGTTGTGGTAGGTGCCAAATTGTTACTTCTACTGTCTGAATCGGTGGAATACAAAATTTCCCCTGATCTGAAAGCAAGCACAGTTGTACCGTTTGTGTTTACATAAAGAAGCAAGGCTCTACTTGGTGCATGTTAAACGGGTTGTTGCCGCTGAATCTCAACTGTTTTGCACCTGACAGTCAAGGCTAGTGTAAAATAATACATGAGCTGAGTCTCAGTGCTGTGTCCTCCGCAGTAGTTTTCATGCTGGGATGAGGGGGGACTTTGATTTATTTTGAGTTAAGCATGAGGCTAGTAGTCTCTGTCCCGTCCATCGCTGACAGAAAGCAGAGCTCCTGTAGTCTCTTCTTACTCCTTCACACAAGTAACGAGGCAGTTGACAAAGCTCGGAAAAGACAGATTAGCTTTATGGTGGCTCAGACTGTTGTTCCTTCAGAGGCAGACCTAATTTAAGACCTTTCTTCCCCAGTGCCTGTCAGAAGTTTTCCCTTCACTTAGATGCGTTAAAATCTTCATGTGGTAATGCAGGAGCTGTGGTCCGTGGAAAAAACCTTTGATGTAGAGTATCATCTTATCGTTGCTTTAAGGGGAATCTGTGTTCATATTTGTGTGTCTGGGTAGGTTTTAAAGGTTTTAAGTATTAAGGATAATCTGTGGTTCAGACACAGCTCCTTTCAGTTGTTGAGTTCAGCCTTAAAGAACTGCACCGCAGCTCCTTCACTGTATGACAATGAATTAAAAATGTATGTAAACATAAATATTAGCAGAAAACCCCATTACTTCAGTATTTGGTGCACACGTGATTTAACAGAATGTAGGCTTGTTTAGTTTATGTAACAAATTACGCATTAGAGATGTGCGTGTTGCTGCTTGAATGCACTCTGCCCTAAAGCACTGAAAATAAGAGCTCATGGCTGCTGAAAGGAAGGCAGGAAAGTTAATCAAGCATTGTTTTGAGAAGTTGTTCAACTTCCTTAAATATGCAAATGGTATATACATGTTGTGTCTATATAAAGCCAAATGTAGTTAGTAATTTAATAATGGTCGGCTTAAAAGGTTTTGTAATCTGCACCTGGCAGGTTTGCCTTTGTGGAAAATACTGGATTTTCTAGAGAAGGTTATTGGACCTGTTGGAGTCTAGGTAGCCAATAAAAGAAGATGGGATCTTACTTTTGTAGTTCGACTCTACTTGCTACTATTGTATTTTTCTTCAGTGCATTTTTTTCTTTACAGAGATTAATTTGCGAGTTTTAATTTGTTTATAAATAAGATCAATGAGTTCCTCTTTCTATTTGTTATTTTTTGACTTATAAATCTCAGAATAATACCGTGCTTTTTGCCTGAAGCACATTCCTTTTTCAGAAATATCAATATCAAGTCAGCGGTTGGAAATTTGAATGTTGTTTTCCCTTGTGTTAAAGTTGCTACCAAAGAGGTTTGACATTCTGGTATGGGGCCTGTAAGTTAATACATTTGTGAATACTGAAAGTGGATGTTATATTTCTTGTTCTGTGAGCCAAGAATAGTGAACAGGTTTTGTTCTATTTGGGCCAAATTGAATTTGTTACAATATGGAATCTGTGTGACTGATCTTCCCCGAATGGCAATAATATATGCAGCTCTGGATAGCAGTTGCTTAGGCTGAGTGTTAAAAGCTTTTTAAGATCTTTCAGGAAGTTATCTGACAACTTTTCCCAATGTTTCTTGAGAAACGTAAACGTATAAAACCAGTTATTTGTTTAGTTCTTATGTCTAGGGCCACAACTTCATCTCCTGAAATGTTTTTGCAGTATGCCTTTCTGAATACTGGATTTTATGTGGTATGCACATCCTACTTATCTGTCTCGTTCATGTGGTAGATGAGGTCCATCTGTGTGTCCAGATGTGGACACATGTCTGTGCAAGATCCCTTTTCTTTTTTTTTGGAAGGCGGAAGTAAGGGGAAATACGTGCAGGGTTTCATATGGGCCATTTCCTGCTTTGGACTCACTTTGGACATGAAGAACAGACTGGTTACCATCCTTTCTTCTTCTTTATCCTCCTGCTGTTGACAGGGGAGCGGTGCTTTTTTGCCTCTTCATTACAAGGTCCAAACTTTCAGGTGTCCCCCCTCTGCCTGTCATGCAAACAGTTGAACTCCACCAGGCATTGTCATAAATAACAGCTTTTCAGTCTAGAAGTGTAGTGCATGTTCTTTACTAGCATCTGCATTTCCATGTGCGTGCATGTCACCTCAAGCTGTCTCTTAGAAGGGTACGTACTCCTCTCATTGAACATAATCGCCATAATATGTTAATCCTTTGATAGGGACTTGTCACCTGTCATAGGAGAGGGTTTAGCAGGTTGCCAGGAGCCACCATTTAAAGTGCTACAAGCTCATACATCCATTCGTTCGCTGAGAGACCAGCAATTATCCAGCCCATGCAGAAGTGGCCTGGTGTCCTGAACATATGTATTTTGTCAATGGGAATTTTTCCTTCCATATGTGAAGTTGCAGAAGACCTGTCTGTGCCTTTTTGGAGAAAGAAGATAATATTTCTGCTCACTGGTGACATAGTTTTTCTGTTGACTAATGACTTCACTGATTGATTATGCATGTCATATCCAGACTTGGGCTAGCATATATGAGATACAGGAGTAATAATGCTGCTCTTCTCAAAGAACATTCTTCATTGCTGATGACGGTGAAAGCAGTCTTCACCCAGCCTTGTAAACTTTCTTGGATTCCTCTTGGCCAGGCTCTTTTTTGGCAGGAGCTGAACTCCGGTAAACATTCTTAAATTGATCGTTGTTGCGATTATTTTTGACACTGTAGCCCATACTGCCTTGCTGCCTGTGGCTGTGTGAAGAAATAGGAGAAGATGGTAGTATGAAGAGCTAGGTGGGAGGAGAAGAAGGAAGAAACTTGTGAGAGTCATTGCAAAGTAGTAGTTACAGTTCCTGTAAGCTGTACAAAATAGAGTGTGCTTCTGGTCATAAAGATGTGTTTTGAAAGCTTAAGGAGTGGCAGTACTGTGGTGTTCTCCAGCCTGCACCACTGACTACATAGCATCCAGTGATGACAACAACATTTTTTTAATGTTCATAGCAAGTACTTTATCAGATATTTCACTCAGTGAGAAGCAATGTGTGTATTATTATAATGTATTTATAAGGAAGCATTTTATTTTTCCCTTCTGTTTAAAACACACAGGAAAGAATTTTTGAAAACTAAGTTCAAAAGAGCAGGAAGTATTTTTTCTTTTGAGTTCTCTAAAATATGTGTGCCAAATGCATAACATCAACCTAACAGGATGTAAAAATTAAAGTGACATTTTAATGGAAATCTGTTAATCTCTCTAGTCTTCATGTTCAATTTCTCTCAGGGTAACAATTTCAGCCCTTCTGATGTAGTGTTAAGTCCTCCTCATTAACTAGGCAGACTGTTAATGTGGTGTTTAGTATGGAATCCAGCAGTGCTGGGGGGAACTCACAGTCACTGGTAAACAGTAAAAATAGTTCCTATGGTACATACGAAGCAAATGCATTAAGTTCCTTTTATGAAAGCAAGATAGCATAACGCATTACTATCCGTATTGATTCTTGTGTTAACTTTTCACTTTGTACGACTGAAAGCACATGGCATGTTAATGGGATTCCATGTGTCATTAGCAAATGGTAGTACCTGAAAAGCATTTCATATAATAACTGTAGTGTTACTTTTTCAAGTCTAAGTGCAAAAAAACCATTTGGGTACAAATTGCCTTTGGTTTACAAATTGACCTTTTCATTAAAAGACTAAGATTTAGTATTAAAGCAGTGTAGCCTGATGTCTTGTGAATGGCTGTTATTTCAGACATTTTGCTGTGGCTGCAATGGTTGTAAATGCAATGGTGGCACAACAGGGAGAGGGTAATAGGTCCCAGAGAGAACACTGATAAGTACATTAGGCAAAGATTATGAAGACTACAGAGGANTTGAGATGGTAGAATAGCTGCTGGTTTGTGTTACAGGTTATTAACTTACGTGATTAATGGGTTTTTTGGTTTGTTTTTTTAGATGCCTGCAGTAGGGTAGGCCTTTTTGTAGAATTCTCGGCTAAATCTCGGTAGTTCTTGTTGTGGGCCTGTTAAGTACAGGACAAATTTGCTCTGTAGCAGATTGCTTTGAAGTATTTGGAAAGTAAAAATAACACATTGTGAGAGTCCTAAAACATTGGAAAGTGTGGGGAAAGGCTCAGGCTTTTTATACTGTTGTCTGGCTGTATTTCATGATTTTATCACATTCTTCTTTATTAGATAAATGAGGTACTGGTGAATGAGAAGTGTGTCAGAGAAGTTGGACTGTGCACAGTGAGAGTGCACAGCCTCTCTATATGGATCATTGAGTAAAAGTGGTGTGTGCATAAGGAAATGTTGAAGTTAAATCTTCATATGTCCTTAACTTTGATCCTGTTATGTATTGTGAGAATTTTCATACCCAAGCACTGTTCTTATCTTTTTTTGTTTGTTTTTCTTGAAATAGTTTGGATTGTGAGTTGTAAACAGAGCCTTTCAGTATTTGCTCTTTTAGCAAATTTTGAATTTGGTAATATAGAATATAGTCTCTAATACTGGTAATGTAGCTGAACTGTACCTGTTTGGAGAGTTGCAGACTGTCATGAGATTTGTAGTTCATAAATCTGCATTTAAGGTCCTGCTGGTCTTGTAGCGAAATCTTCACATGCATGTTAGATATTACCGTATTCCGAGTAGTCTAAAATGCAGAAAAGTCTTTGGAGAAATGTAAGAAATGTTCTCAATTGTTTGCAGTTGAATAGCGTATTATGTCAGTACAAACCCATTGCTAGCCTGTGGGTCACGTTTTAACTGTGAGATACTGCCACTGCTTTTATTGAGTTTTCTGCAGAAGTGATGAGAAATAGCTGTTTAAGTGTTTTGCCAGCTTTCTTGCTTGAATAGCATTTTCTGCCTTGTGGGACTAGATTGCAAATCTAGAGTATTTTTAGGGAGGTGTTTTGGGTTGTGGTGGGTTTTTTGTTCTTTTTATACTTACGTGTAGCTAAGCACTTGCAGTGTGCTTTCTATTGTGAGGGTTTAAATTAGCAGTGTGTGTGTTGAACATAGCTAAAGTTTTTAGTGTACCTTAAGTTTAGAAAAAAAGTTTTGGTTTTTTTTTTCCCCGCTTATGGAAGTGCTAACTACTACAAAAGTATTTTCATAACAAAACTGAAGAAATGTTGAGGAACAAAAATTTTGAGGAAAATTAGTAATTGTCTCAGAACAAGTTAAACAGTAATCCCTATTTTTCCCCACATTGAACGTTCCGTAGTTCAAATTGTTGCGTTTTAGTGTTGTGTATAAATAGGGTACTATCACAGTCATCTGAACCCAATATGTACTATTATGAACCTGAACTTTTGAATTTTAGTTATTTTTAATCATTCTAACAATGATGCTTGATTTTGGTTTTTGCTAAATTGACTTTGTTTTCTGTGCATTTGTGTGAAGATGCTCAACTAAAGAGGAGTGCTTTGGGAATTACTCTTAATCCCTTGTATAGTCTGTATTGCTGCTCTGTATGTGATAGTAAACTGATTTCTGTTTTCATCAGTAACGTGGGGGATTTCAGAAATGTAAAAATATTTTTGTTGTTCTTTACAGGTTGCAAACAATCTTTGCTAAATTTGATGAAGTGAAAAACTCTGGAAATATGATTTTAAGTAGCATCAGCGGTGAGTATGAAAGATCATATATTTATAATCAGCTTTAGATTAATACGAGATAAGTATTTAAATGCTAGCATTATCAATGGGGGATGGATGACTAGAAATATATGCAAGTACTAAGAAAGTGAAACACTTAGCGAAACAAACTTACACTGTGTTACTGAAAGTATTTTCAGAATACAATTGGAAATGGTGTTGAAACTGCCTGGAAACAAGCAGTGAATCTTTGACAAGTTACATGTGTGCTCCGTAGAGGATACAAGAATCCTGCAAAGTGTTTATGCATGGGGGGAAAAAAATCAAATGAACCTTTATCCTATCTTACAGTATGTTTCTAAAAGAAAATGATAATTTAGTGATGAATGTGATTTCTTCTCAGTTAAAATGATGAATAATGATTATAATACGTGAAGTTTTAAATTACAGAAGTAGGCGATCACAGCATTTAAAGACACTTAAATGTTGAAATTAAGACTTTACTATACTGAGTTTGAGCTCTTTATTTTTGGTGTAATTCATGAAAAGAAAACCTGTTGTGCAGAGTCCTTGTTGCGTCGTACTGCATTCTTGATACGGTGTTTTATAGTATAAAAGAGTAAAACCATGATTCTTTCTTACTTAAAACTATAATTTAAGAAAAAACTATTAAGTTAGAGCAGAACAAGGGAGATGGTGTGGCAGTGGCTTCAATGTACTTATGTTTGAAAGCTTCATTGTCTTGTCTTCTGCAAGGAATCAGTAGATCTTGTTTTATAGGGGAGGGTTCTCTGATTGTTTTCCTTTCAAAGCAACTATGCTGTCTGAAAAGGAGACTCTGCTAGATTTAAAAAGTGTAACTATGCAAGAGTAGAAATATTTTGAGGAATGCATATGATTTGTTAATGTACTCAAATATATTTTTTCATTTTAAATATTCTCACCCTTTTCTTGTTAGTGTGAAAACAGAAGAGACTGTAGGTTCAAAGGAATGTGTTTTTACAAACTTTTCTTTGAGGTAGTAAGAGTTCCTATGCTGTGTTCTGCTTGGAAACAAAACATTGCTATTCTTGAACACTTAAAAAATACAAAAATAGATGTGTAAGGATTAATGTTAAAAAGGCAAAAGAAAACATACTGATTTTTGGGGAAACTTTTACATAACTGTTATGTTAGATTGTAAATTTACTCACTGTGGAAGGGTAAACCATTATCTTTTACATTTAAAGTTAATACTGCTGCATAGGTTTGAGAGGTTCAAAGATGCATTTTACATGTATTTTTTTCTGTTGGTAATTCTCAGGAGAATGGAGAACGTTACATGAGGGAATATAAATGCATTGAATTAATTTAAATATATGTGAAAATATAAATATAATGTTGCCAGACTAGTTTAGATAGCACTTCTGAGGTTTTTGTCTCTGTTTTAAAGAGTTGATTAAGTTTATTTTTGTTTTAGCTGTTTTTATCTCATCTGTAAAATGTAGATATTAATGCTGATCTACAGCAGTATAAAACATTTATTTTATCTTGTAGGTGGCAATTTCTATGCAAAAGTTACTATTATTCTGTTTTGGTACCATAGAGACAGAATCCCTCTAATACATTGGTTTCAGTATTTTCGCTTGAACCTAGTTTGTCTGTTGCATCCATCTAGGCATTTTTTTAGTGTTATTGAGCCGAGACTCTTCCATTGTTAGTGTTTTATCTTGGCTTTGTCCTTCATTATTCTCTGAAGGACAATTTGTATTTACTGCTTGCACGTGTAGGTCGAAAGTTACTGTTGAATTCCTGTAGCCTTGTTACCAACTTTTCTTTTAGGAGCTTTATCAAACATCTCTGGATGAAGGCCAGATTTCAATGTCTAAATACAGCTGTTACAGTGTTGAGGATTTTTTTAGTGCTTTGGATATTTTGGAATAGGGTTTGGGAAGTTAGGGGGAAATAAAGTTATGTTTCCAAGGGGTAGGGGGGTGTGTCTGTGCCAAAAACTGGTCAACAGGCTTTAATATAGTGAGACTGGCATAGCTCCATGTAGTGGACCTTTTTACCAGCGAAAGGAAAAGCTCTTTGCCAGCTTGATTTACTTTCCCAAGTAAGTTAACTGTACTGCTGAGGGTTCTCCTCAGTGTGCGATGGATAGGGAAGGGCTTTCTAATACAACTGTGGAAGGTGTCAGCTTCTTCATAGACCTGAGTGACACTGCTGTGGTAGCAAATCTTTGTTGTGTTGACCTACTTTCTGAGAATCCAGAGATGTGACTTAGGATTCTTTTAACAAATAAGACTAACGTCAGTTGTTCAGTCTCTTTATTCAGCGTGTACTTAGGAGGAAAAAAAAAAACTAAAAAAAACCCCACCAAACCTCAAAACTCACAGTTTTAAACAGTCTGAATACAAGAATGTTTTCCATAGTATTTTAATAATCCAAACAAACTTATATTTTAAAAAAAGACACGTTTGTACTAATATGATTAAACACATGAGAGGTTTTAGAAACTTTGTATTTGTATATTTAGGTATGTGGGAGTAATGCAGGGATGAAAAGATACCGTACCTGTGGTCTTATGCACACTGGTAGATTTAATACCTTGTTATCCCTGTGACTCTGTTAGAGTGCATCTAGCGTGAGTAGCTAGAGTGTATTTATTTAGCCTTGCGTTACGTCTTCCTCTATTGCATCTGATCCCTGGTGAAACTGTAAAGAGGAGAGTGACGAGTTACGGTTCGACTGACAGATCCTCTTGGAGAGTAGAGGAGGTGAAAAGCCTACTGAAACGAGTATGGATGGAATGATTGGGGCAGGATGTGGCAAGGAGTTTCAAAAGCCGAAAGATGAGAAGGCATTGTGTCCAACAAGGGGACTCGGACAAGAGTCTTAGTGCTTTTGCTTGATGAGGGCGACTTACAGGCTTAAATAATACCATACTACTAACGTGCCTCTCCAACTGAGCTTTGATTATTATTATTTTTTTAAAATTATTTTTCCCCACTTCTCCCATCTTCCATTGCCCTCAGCATTGGATAGTAAAAGCAGACATCATTTCTTTAATGTGAGTTATGTGAATGAATTAGCTGCTATGAAAACCTTGGGGTTTGTTTACATTCATAACGATGTTGCATATTAAGAGAATCACATTGGGACGTCTGCCTGTTAAGCAGAATCTTAACACGTGCTGCTATTTTTGCCCTTTCACTCCACCAGAAATATATGTATCCCTGCAAACTGCAGAAGGTTCTTTAAAGCACCTCCCCATTTTTCAGCAAATGAATGTTCATTTCTATGGAAACAGAACTGGCAGCCAATCTCAAAGCTGCAAAAGCACTTGTTTCTGCTGCCCAAGATTTGTAAATACTGTTTTCTCTAAGAGAATTTAAACAGACTCCTATATCAGGTAGTAGCGTAAATTTTGAGACAGGGAATTAAAAGTAGGGAAAATAATAATATTGAGCGCTCTACTTTGCCTCATTCAGCAGACAGCATGATTTGAGCTGAATATAAATTGTGTATCTTTATTCAACCCATGCAGTTTTCCCATTTCACTGATATACCTCACAGTGTTAGCTTTACAAACACAAAATGTGACAGGTAGGATACAATAATGTCAGTATCACTGTTGCGGGGGAGGTGGGTTATGGGTGATAAAGATATAGTTGAGGTATATGTTCTCCTGAAAAAAAAAAAAAAAAAGGGGCAAATAAAAATCCATAGCACAAATGTGTATCTGTTTTTCCACATTACGCTCTTGTTTTTTATTTCCCTTTGCTGTTTTCTTTTTGGAAATATAGTTACTATGGAGACAATGACGACACACTCTGACAGTGCTCGCCAGTGTGGCACAGTATGAATGTCCATAGTTCAGGAAATATGGAAACTGGCGATAGCTGCCATGATTATTTTACAGGGTTTTGAGCCACAATGTATTTCTTTTGCTTGCTCAATGCGAGCGGTCAGAGTGTAGCCACATTATTTTAAATCTCAGCTGTTATTCTTGCTGGTTTATAATTTTAAATAGGAAAATTTACTGGCCAGTGAAGCATAAGGGTCAGTTTAAGCCCATTTGGAAGTAAAGGGCCTCAGCAGGCTGATGCTTCCACTGGGTTTTAGGGCACTTGCATGAGGTTTTGAACTATTACTTTGGGGGACTGCGCCCTGGCTCCTGCAAAAATGTGGCTTGCAAGCGCTGCGCAGCCCAGTGTGTGTTAGGGTTGTGCGTCCTGTCTGCATTTCAAACTTTTCTTTAGGCAAAATGGAGTAAAGTGGAAGCTTTTTTTTTTTTTTTTTTAAATTACTTTTTTGCCTTTTGTCTTTTTTTCTTTTTTTTTTTCCCAAATAGCTACTGAGAAGGAGACATTTTGATTTAAGAACCCTATCTGAACTACTTAAATGTCAGCCATAAGGAAAGCAATGTTTACCAGTTCTATGTATTTTTGTTTGTTTGTTTTACAGTAAATTACTTTGAAAAGAAGAATGACTGCAAAGTGTTAAAGCTGACCTCTGTGTCCTTGTCTGTGCACGTGAGTGTGTGTGTTTGACCGTGTGCACACGTGCTCTTTGGCAAAATAATTGTCAACTAGCTGGAGGGAGATGAAAAACAGAAAGATTCTCAGGATTACAACTTTAAGAAGAGTATTTTAAAAGCATCTTCTCTGCCCTACTTAGCTGATCAAAAATAGTCAGAAGTGGTTTTAAAGTGCTAAGGCTGAAAGCTGAACTATACAGGCATCTACCAGAGCTGACATTCAGGTCTCAGAAGTTTCACCAAAGTGCAGAGATCCCTTTGTGCACGTTCAGCTTTCTGTCTTGGAAAAACATAAATAATTATCACAGAATCACAGAATCACTGGGGTTGGAAGGGACCTCTGGAGATCATCTAGTCCAACCCCCCTGCTAGAGCAGGGACACCTAGAGCAGGTTGCAAAGGATGGTGTCCAGGTGGCTTTGGAATGTCTCCAGAGTCGGAGACTCCACC
>VYXH01000976.1:168436-193192 GCA_013397275.1 Burhinus bistriatus | reverse complement strand
AGCTTCCGCCGGAGTCCGTCGGTCGCGGGTGGCGGGAGCGGCTGGAGGGTGCCTTCCCGCGGGCACCGAGCGTGGCAGCTCTCGTCCTTCTCTTAAATTTTAACCGTGCGGGGATTTCTGGGGAGGTCCGTGATCTTAATTATTTACACCTCTGGCAGTTTCCGCTCCGCATTTTTATGCCGGCGTCCTTGTTTACCCCCCTTGTCTCCCTGTTGCTTGTGTTAGCCAGCTCGGTACGATACGACTGAATTTACTATACGGCTTTCGTGAACAAGCCTGTGTTGATCTGCGCTGCTTTGTGAAGAAATTCATAGTGTTTCAGTGTAGCCATAAAAGACGTGCCTTGCTTCGAGGGAGAGGAATATGTATGTAATGAAGAGATGGGATGTTACTACGTTTCCTTCCTTGCACAGAGCGTTGTTACACAAACCGATGGAAAGTAGGTCAGTGAAGCCATACAGGCTGTATTGCTATGTTTTGATTAAAAACCGGCCATATGTTTTATCTTTGTCACCTGTCGTGACAGCCAGGTTCTGTGAGCTTAAATAACTTGATGGCTTTCTGTGTGTGCATTATTGTTTTCAGAGGAGCTTGAGAAGCGTTCATTTGACTTGCAGCAAGTTTAGGAATGTAGGAGGAGGGCTGTGCTTTTACAAATAATTATATAGTTTTAAATGACATTAAGGAAGGTGGTCTTATAAAGAACACATACTTAGATTAAGGTGAATCTTTATCTGAATTTCTTAAAACATCAGTATTAAGAGTCCTGAGAAAGACCTTTTCTTAAGGTGCCCTGAAATGTATGTTTTTCACTTAGTTCTTTGATATGATAGAAGCTGAAAGAGATAATCAGTGTGACCAGAGCAGTGAAACTAAGGCTGAACTTAATACTTAACAAAAAAATTACATAAAATAATTGGGCAGTTCTCTGGTGTTGGTATTTTTGTTTGTCATCCGCAAGATGCAAGGGAAGTCATGGTCCTTGTAGAACTGAACATGTAGTAAGCCCTGTCTTGTTGATATTTTTTTCCTAGGAATGTTTTTCTTCATCTTTGTTTCCTTCCTGTGAAGCAACAGAGTTCTCCATGGTGTAAATATGGATTGTGGTAACTTGCAGATTAAGGATGCAAGTTGTTGCATCTTGAGAAATAACTGTATTCCCTCGGCAAAGCCATAGGATTTTTGTGGTCCTGTAATGGTCGAGGTTTATAAAGTGAGGGTGGTTGTGGAACTCTCTTCTGTATCATTTAATTCGTCATTAACAAAGGCACTAAGAACAAAGTACTGTTCAGGCAGTCAGCTGACATTCTGTGTAGGAGCTTTGAGCAGTAATGCCAGATAGAATTAACAGTGTGTAGGATGATTATGTAGCTGTTGGTCTCTTAAAACTACTGCTTACCACATTTACAAGGAATTCAGTCTTCTGACGTCGTGTTATGAAACTGCTAGGGAAAACAAAACCTTAGTTACTGTTAAGAATACTCTTTGATCTTCTTTCTGAATTTAAATGTAGGTTTTGCTGTGGTCTTTTGTTTTGCAAATATCCTATACATCCTCCTAATATATGCAGCATAGAAGAAACAGTCTCTTTTAAGGTTAGTGATTTTGTAGCCTTTGAGAAATGTCTTTTCTTGACAAAATATCACTTTGTTGTGGCCAGTGTGTATGTTTAACTTATTATTTGTGAGACTGTGCTGATCTTCTGGAAGGTGTTGTGTAGATACTACAGAGAACAGAATTTTTTATGTATTTTATTTGGTGTGCTCATTTAATCAGTCTAGGTATGTTACAAAATTGCACAGAGTATGTTTGGAAATACTGTACAGAGGTGGTAATGTCAACATTTTATCTTGAACGCAAGGCACTGGCTTACTGTAACCTTTTGGATTTTTTGTTTGTTTGTTTTCTTGAGCACAAACAGAAATGTAAATAAAACGTGGTGCTTAACTGTTGAATCTTAATCTGATTTCTCAAGTAAAGATTAAAGGGAAGAGCCAGATTTTCTGTTTACCCCAATGTTAACCGTCTCAAGCTCTTCAATCTTTTGTTGGAAGAATGTAGAAGAAAAAAAGCAGTGCTGTGTTTGTGGCCCAGCAGACAAATGGACTGTTCCTTCTACCGTACTGAATGCGTGCCAGTGGGGAAGCATGCACTGTCTCAGTCTCAAAGGCATTTCGCATACTTGCGTGAATGAATGTAGGTCTGTGTTTGACCTGCAAGTTGTGTTCTGAGCCTTCCAAGGAAAACCAGTCAGGAACCGTTCCTTGCTCTGGATTTCTGGTTCCTTGGAGAGGATAATGCATTTCTGCCATTATCTGTTGATAACCAGATTAGGGTGTTTAGGAGGTGGCTAACGGAATTGCAGCACGGAACATGGCGTTGTGCTTTCTCTTCGGGGTTTGTAATAACAGCAGTTTCCATCAGTGCTTTCTTGTGCGGTTGTCAGTCTGTGCTATGCTACTTTTGTTATTTCGTAGGTAAGGGACTGTCTTGCTCCCAGTTGAACAAGGTAATTGGAATAAGGACAAAATTATGTGCCTAAAACTATGAGGGGCCATGAAGGGAAGATTTAGACGTAGGTTTTCTTAAGATGTACTAAACATATTGCAGTACCAGACATAAGGTATTTGAGGACTATCTAAAAGTATATAATCAGCTTTGTAAGAGGACATACTCGGTGCACTAGTATATCCTAAGTATGCTATTTTGAATCATACAATGAATGAGATAGACCTGCTTTATTTATTAGTGGATTTTTATTTAAATGGCATACAATGTAGTGATGGTTCATGACTTCAGACACCTGTCAGATTTCAGATGATAAAGCATATGTGACTGGTTCGTGAATAGGAATTATCCTTATATCTTACTACATATGCATTTCAAATTATGGGTTTTGTCTTCTTTCAAAAACTTCCTTAATGTATGCATGGTCCTAGAGCCCAAGAACAATTCTCTACCATTCCCTGATGTTCCTCTGAGGGAAGGCTGTCTCCCTAAGTCTTTAATCTCATTAGTAGTTTCTGTAAAATGTGGGTGCTGTACAGCTTTAATGTTTTACTTTTGACTGAAAAAAAAGATTGGACATATTAAAGGTACAGAGGCTACAGTGATGTTTGAGACATTAGCTTGATTTAAAAAATATATATGTAATTGTAGTGCATATGCATTTCTGATGTGTATGTCTGATTTTCCTTTCCTCTGGTAGGAGCCTTTTAAACCAACAGCGTTCTGTGAATGATGGTAATAAAGCAATTACAACAGTGGCCTAGAATTGGGCAGGATGTAACTGTGGTGCTTTGTACATTCAGAGCTGTTTCCTGGAAAAAAGAAAAAAGAAAAAAAAAAAAAGAATTACATATAGTAGCAGAAGTTTTTTTTCTGGGGAGTAGAAATGCATGACTTGTTCCCTTTTCTGTTCTTCTTTGGGCCTCTTTTTTTTTTTTTTTTAACATGCTGACTGTGCCTGCACTGGCTCCTTTCCCTGTAATTGCTCCGCACCCCTCCTCTTGCATTATTAGCAGTTGGTGGGCACATTGGTTTGGGAAATGGCTTTACTCACTGTGCCTGAGAGAGGAAGGACAGATACCGTGAGCTGGAATTCGATTGCTGTTCTCAACCAAACCAGTGCAAAGCTGCTTTTCACGGTAAGGTCATATGGTACTCCCAGTGATTAACATAGATTCTGAGTAGTGTTTTGTCTATAAAGTGCACGTACCGTTGCTAATAGCAGTAAAAGAACAGTGGGACAGTGAAACAACTGAGTGGGAGAAGGAGGGAATGTGTAAACAAGCCAAGGGGTATATGAAAAGACACAGTTTCTACTCAGAGAATGGATGAATACAGCATGGTCAACACTGATGTGAATACAAAAAAAAATTCGAGGAAGAAGTATGGAAGTCAGAGCATTTCTTACTTAAAAAACAAAGCTGTAAACATATGGTAAACACACAGTTATTTTCTCAAAACCGGCATGGATACTAGAGTGATAACTGCACTCAATTTTTTTTTATATTCTAGGATAATAACTACAAGTAAGTTTTGTCTTCCTGTTTCTAAATGACATTTTTAAAGTGTCAAGGAATTTTTGGTGTTTGGTTCTGGGGAACTTGTGGGTGATTGTTGTTGTCTTCACTAAACATGAAACAGCAGCCTACTGAAAAGTTTTCCAGATATCTGACATGCAAAAGTGCTGGTTGCTTTTGGAGTCTGTTTCCATTTGTTTTTAAGAACAAGTTACATAAGAAAAAAAAAAAAGCCTTTGGTGTTTCAGTTGATATCCTTATTTGTTTTGAAACATCTTTGATTAGTCCAGACTGTTGTTAATACTACAGGGTTTGGTTTTTTTCTTTTATAAAAAAAAAAAGGTGCGTTTCAAAATACGCATTAGAATTGCCAATAGCCCAAGGAGAAATTTAAAGTCTAGTAAGTATTTTCTTTGACAGATGATGCAAGACTTTCACGTGACTAATTGGATATTTGCCTTGCAGGGTTAATTGTCATCTTTGTTATTTATTAAATATGAGTTTTTTCCTTACTGTTATGTTATTTTTAATAAAGTCTTACTGTAGTAAATACCGATGAGCAAGTAAGCTATAATTGGATCATTTCAGGTATCTGAAATGCCATCAGAAGTGAAGGTTCTGCTGTAGTACTCATCTGAATCAGAAATTCCACTCCGTATATTGTATTTATAGAAGTACCTTAGATTTAAAGAATCGTGGTTTGAGGTTTGTGCAGTCTTTTGTTTCCCAGCTCCTTCATCAAAATATGCTTTTATAGCAACATCAGGAAAGAGCACTGCTTAACTTGAAAGAGCCTTTGGAAAACCAGCTATGCCTGTAGCTTCTTATAAGAATTAACTAGAATTTAAAACTCAAAGGAGTTGCACAGCTATATGGAGTATAGGCAACGAGATTTTCATGGTTACTGGTTTAAAATTTCTCTGGTATAGCTCCATATGTGTTTAATTGATGTGAAAAGTCTTCTCTTCAACTGAGAAACACTTAAAAGCCCTCAAAGTTATGGATGGTTGGCGCCTGAGGAAAGGTGAGGAGAAGGGATGAAGATGCAGAGTGAAACTCTTAACAGCCTGCAGAAGAAACTCCATCATGTTCCTTAGTTATCTAAACAATTATAATGGGTAGATTTATATTTGCCAAAATTTACTTTTATTGTTATGGATTGTTTTGCGTGTTGACCTGATGAAAGTCCTTTGGTCAATCAACTTATGCAATATGAGGTTTGCTATTGAACTTTAAGGTCAAGAGCATTTTTCTGTAGATTGTTTTTGTCTAAAATCTCTTCGCAGTGTTGAGTTGATTTTTACGAACTACTTAGAAACACTGAGGGAAGCAGGCAGTATGTATTATTTTGGGATTGGGTGATGCTCTTACAAAAGAGGAGGAGAAATGGCAGCTACTAAAAATCCTAGCTATATATCAGTCATATTTGCCATAATTCCTTAATTTCCACGTGAGTTAGGGCACAGGTTGGTCAGTGAGCTCAAAGACCATTAACAGCCCCTTTTATTCTGTGCTGTGGTGTGCACGTTTTTGTGTTCAGAGATTAATATTATTTTCTAATTCCTGAACTACAGTAAATTCCGGAAAATAAATCTCTCCATGTTATCTGCTGTGTGTTCATAGTAGTTACACTTTCTGCTTCTTGGACTTAATGTTTTATTTGTGAATCTGCCTTGCTGATTTACATTTTCAGCATACAAATTAAGTTTAACACGCAGAAATTTACCACACTAAAAAAGTAATACAAGCGTTTGATACTAGGTGATAGAAGTAAATCTGTCACTGTCAGCTGGTAATAGTAAATCACAATTTAAGCTCACTGTTTGTAAACCTTCATATTGATACTACATGATAGGAAATACCAAATCATTAAACTCTTCAAGTGTTCCTGTGTGAATGAATTAAGTATTGGAAATGGCACAAATGGTTTCTTCCTCTGTGCATATCAGTTGTTTGATTGACTTATCTACAGATACTAAAATGATTGTCCTTTTTTCTCACGTTTCCGAACTTAAATGCATTGATAATGCTAGCCATGTTATTGTAATTTATGGATAGTGGAATCTAAATATAATGTCTTTTCATATTAAATATATTGGTTTTAAAATAGTTCATTAGATTCACTTAAGAAAATACTGGTGCTATCCAGAGTAGATACTTGATGCATAAGGAAAGGAAATTTGTGAAGAAAGAAATAAAAGCCTGGGTATTGAAGACAGTAATGAAACCAGGCCTACTTAGTAAAGACTAGCTGATGAGTTACAGAGTAAAGGTGAATAGGGGGGTTTATACTTCAAGAATATATTTGAAGTAGTAGGTTTTTCTAGAGGGCAACTTAAGCAACACAGTGAAGTGTTAGGCCAAAAATGAGGTGTGAATTCAGACAGGCTACAGCGGTGAAACATACCATAACTTTTGATACAAATTGAGTCTCTTTTGTGGCTTACAGATTTATCAGGCATCAAGTAAAAATTCTCTTCAGGTGTTTTATTTCTTTTTTGGTTATTACTATTTTAAGTGAACTACCTAATTTCATTTTAATCACTGTCTGTGTAGGGAGACTTTCTACGGAAATACTCATATTAATTTACCAGAGGTCTTGATTGCTTCAGAAGTAACTGCCTTTCTCAGCTTTACTTCTGACATTTCATTGAAGAGTAAAACGCCTGTGCTGAGGTAGACATATTTTACTTTGTGCCAAAACAGAGGGGTATTCCCATCAGTTTCTGTGTTACAGCTACTGAATTAACCTAGAATGCGTTTAAATTGTCAGAAATTATCAGTCTTTAATTTCCTCTGCAAATCATGGCTGTGTCCTTTCTAGACTTTTTTCCTTCCCCCTGCCCAAAAGACAGATTACTTGTTAACATTTCAGCACTGGGCATAGTGCAGTGTGGCCTAAAGCTATAACATAGTAGAAATGTTGAAAAACAGTAACAGTAAGTATGTACTTTTTAAAAATTTTTGTATTTGATCATTAATCCTATTTTAGATGGTCCATTGTCATGAATTCCAGAGACCCTGGCTATCTTTCTCTTCCCTTTTTAATGATAAAATTGTGCTTTGGTTACTAATAGGTTGTAGACTATTAAGTGTTGATTCAGGAGGCTATTGAACATGCCTGAAGAAAGCTGTAAATAAAGTGAAATTGATGATTTCTAAAGTATAGTAATATTGACTGCATCTCCAGTTTCCAGTAAGTTGCTTTGAGTGGCATTTGGGAAATGTGTAACAGGAAAGCCCAATTGCAAGAATTTAAAACTGACTAAAGATTTTTTTTTATTTTTTCTTTTTAAACAAATTTAATTGGCTGTGGAAGTAATTTTACAGATGCTACAAAGTTTAAAAATATAGCAAGATTTGCAGAAACTGTTTTCAACTCTAATAGGAAAAAATGACAAAATAAATTTTACTTTAATTTAAAGGAGCTATTCCAGAACTAGAAATTGAGATGAAGCTTTGCTTGGGAGATTGGCTCACTTACTTGTTCTGTCTTGTTGCAGCTTTGTTTGAAACCTATATTTAAATCGTGTCTTTCAGCCAGACAATAGTAAGTTGAACTTTAAGACTAGCTTTTCTTTGGGTCAGGAAAATACTACTGGAATACATTAATTTTTTTTCTGAATTAAATCTTTTCTGAACATATTCCTTCATGAAACTATTGAGGGAAATGGATAAATTATTAATGTCATTAGAATATGCCCGCAAGAAATGCGGATAATTATTGTGGCAAGTGCCATTGCCACTCCTAAATATTTCTTTTCTAAATGTCTCTATTAGGTCTAGTCTACTTTTACCAGTTTTCCCTTTTTTTTTGCCCCATTCATTTAGATACCTGTTAAAAAAAACCCAAATAAACACAAAAGCACATCTGGCGTGAGCTTCTTTCAGTGTGCTGTAGCTGATCGATGGATGTAGGAGAGCTGTACTCTGTTCTTGTTGAGAAGTTAGGGGAACATTATCAGAATTTGAGATTGGATCAACACCATAAATTTAACTGGTAAATATTTACCTCGTACCTGTTACTTAGTGACTGCTGCTCCCCATGC
Organism: Burhinus bistriatus; assembly: GCA_013397275.1. Lineage (NCBI taxonomy): Eukaryota > Metazoa > Chordata > Aves > Charadriiformes > Burhinidae > Burhinus > Burhinus bistriatus. Next base: position 185,118 of record VYXH01000976.1, on the reverse strand, counting down.
TTGCTGCCTTTTTTTATATTTTTTTAAAAGACACTCTAGTCCACTGGAACTGTCTGAAAAACTAGCATGTGAAGGAATACGTTTGGCTTCACGCTTAGCTTTAGTACATTGGGGTTTTTTTGAACCAAGATGTTTTATTTAGCTACTTTTGTTATTTTTACACCACCACCCCACCACCCCCCAATTAGTGAGATTACAGTGGGAAAAGGAGTCTCTTTGGTAGGAGTTTGAGATTTTCCTGATGAGCATCAGAATATGTTGCACAGAACATGAGAACTGTTTGCCAGCGCTGAATCATAGGCGCACAGTTGCCTCCTTCAGGAATGCAAAGAGAAACAGAGAAGGTACCATGCAGTAACGTTAAACCCCTCAGTAAGTGACGTCATGTTATTTCTGCCACCACGCTCTGTTGTATTCTGAAGAACCATGCTCCAGCGTTGTGGGAAGCAGATTTTTGTTTTTGAATGAGAGTTTGTGTCCTAATGGTTCAAGATGCCTCTGCCTGCTGTGACACAGGGAGAATGCCCGGGAATTATGCCTTTGTGGTACATCTAAAGCATCTTAGGTGTGATTCAGCTGCCCAGAGATAGGCAGGTAGCACCACTTGAGGTGCCTTGCAGTATCCACAGTAGCCACAGGGAGCAAACAAGCCTGACATGAGACCTGCAAGAGATCTGTGCCCTTCTGGAATGTCAGCTGGCAGCCAGACAGGATACACAGGACTGTCTAAACTAGTTTTAGATGACTGTGCTTAGGCAAATGAATCCTGTCCTTTGTGTCAGGACAAACAGATTCGGGCTGTATGGAATGCCTGATGTGTAAGGGATAAAGTGCTCACTAAATGATGTGGGGCATTGGCTTGAAGTATGGATTAGAAGGATCAGCTAACCTGATGCATCTGTAGTGCTTGCGGCTTCATTTTCATGCTTGGCAGAAATTGTTGTAGGCTGCACCAGTTCATCTGGAATTGAGCTAACGATCCAGTCCCAGATGTTCCAAGTAATTGATGCAGTCTATGTTTGTAAATGACTGAAGGGAGACTGGCAGTCGATGTCTTGGTAGGCGCAGGATGTGGGAGTGACTTGGGAAATGTAAGGAGTTCATCTGCTTGTCATTGTTTTGCTTGGGTATGATTTTGCAATCATGTCATTATAAACAGTTTGTGGTGTGGAAGAGGAACTGTTAGCAGTAGTTCAAAAACATTTAGTATCTGTTAACAATACTTAAAAGGAAGGTGGATATAGGAATGGCATGTTTTTTAACAAAAGTCAAAGTTTAAAAGCAGTGTTATTAAGTATACTATGTTCTTTTGTTTGACTGTTGTCAATCTACTGTAAAATACTGCAGGTTGGTATGTGCAACCCTAGTAGTGTTAGATACATAAGATCTCGATACTGACAGAGTATTGAGATTTGCCTTTACGGCCTGCTTTAGTTCTGTGTTACCACAGGGGGTCCAGGGTTGTTTTTTTTCCCTTGTGGTGTTACTTGGGGATCTGCTTTAAGATCAGTTAACTTCTGATTGGCTGCTTCTCAGTAGCACGAGTAGAATATAGAACTTATATTTCTACAGCTGTGTAGATGATACTATATTCCTTTCTTCAGGTATTGACTGTGACTTAGAAAATGTTAGATATTAAGTGTCACATTAATTGTACAAATCGTCAGACTTGGATAAAGGCTTGAGTTACAGTAATAATAAATATATTTTAATTTCATTTGTTTTCAAAAATAAAATATTTTTCTCTCTAGGTATGAAAAGTTTTAAGAGTCTCCTTTGTTCCTGGATACATCTGTAATTACCATTGTTGCTCTGTAATAGGTTGTTTAGAAGTTTTTAGCATTGGGAGTTCTGGAATGTTCTTTGAGTATCAAGTTTGATTGTAAATGCTTATCCTTTGATATCTCCGAGTACTTTAAAAAATGGATACTACATATTTGTAATCTGGCACCCAAGAGTAATGCTACAAGACACAAAGATACCGCATATCTTTTAGTTATTTTTAGTACAGATTGCATAGTTTGTTTCTTAAGAATTTTAGTGTTTAAGCCTTTGCAATGGTTCAGAGTTTTGGTGTGTGTTTCTAATTGAACAGCTGTGTCTGGATTTAATCTTAGAATAACTTTGGTAAACTCCAAGTTTTGAAAGTGTGGTAAACTCTAGGGTCTGATATGTCATGCAGGTTGGTTTGTGGTGAGTTTTTTTACTAGAAACGTTCCTTTGACTCCTCTGAAACATTTTGTAGAAATGCACAACAGTTCATTGATACCAATTCACTTGCTACATAGTACCTGCAGAATGCTCCTCTGCAGTACAGATCTCTTTCCTCTATAAGAAGAGAAAATTTGTAATGCTTGGAAGTTGAATCTTGTGTTTCTAGCTTTCTGAATCCAAGAGGAACCTTTTCTTGACCTTTTTTTTTTCCTGCTTTGAAGTTGTTCATCTCAAAGAGAACTTGTTCCAGAGTGAGAACATTTGCTGCTCATCAGGTTTCTTCAGGAGCTTTTGGCAGTACTAGATTCCAATCTCTTCTCTCTGGGGTGTGCTTACCTCCAAAACTCTTGTTACCCATTGTGATTTGAAATGAAGATCCCAAGTACAGGAATAGTCTTGTGAGATTTAACTGAAGTTCAGTGTCTTTCATTAATATTGTGTGTTTGATTTAAGATGTTCTGTACATTGCTAGCAATTCATACAGCTTTTTATTTTTGCTTTTAGTAGCTTAGAACTGTTCTGTAAAATGCTGTTTGGATAGTGCTTTCTCAGCTCTCAGGTGTATTTGCATATGTAAAATTTGATACACTGAAAGTGTTTGGCCTTTAAAATTACCTAGAATGAAAATTATCTAGCCATTCTAGAATGAAAGTGTTTGCATCCTTCAGGTAGATTTGTTTTGAAATATCAATTATATTTAGGCTTTTATGACTTCTGTTGTAGAAATTAGTTTTGTTTGCAGACTGCATTAAACTACCGTTACAGTCACAGTCTGATACTAAGAGTACAACCGTCATTACGCTCTGCGCGTTGACAGTCAGGAGCTCTGGTCCATTGGCTAAACGAAGGCACGAAGTAAACAAGTTCGGCTCAGCTGGATTGAGCAGAACTGCACCTTGATTATACCCTGCGGAGTAACAGTTACACCTCGAGCTGGGGTTCTGTATGCTGAAATACATGGAAATGCCTTTGTAAGAGCTACAAACAAGTGTATTGCTGCACATGAGCAAGAGCACACGGAAAGCAGATGATACTGGAAGCTAATATAATGCTTTTGTTTCATTAACTGCTATAAATACAGACTTCAGATTTCAGATCTTCACAAGTACCGTTAATCATTTTTTTGAAAATGGAATGTCCCTAAAGATCAATTGGGGTTATGTTGTTAATAGAGCCCAGGGAAATAAAAGTGTAAAGGCCCAAAAGGGTAGAGAAAACCTCCAGTTTCTGTGAAAGACAGTACAAAATTCCTGCTCATGTTTATTTAAAAACAAACAAACAAACCCACAACAAAAGAAACTTGGGTGTGTTACCACTTTAGCCTTAAAAGAATTAAAAAATATCCTTTTCACCTGTTAATTTTATAATTTATGGTACTGTGCTATAATTTTTGAACACTTTAGTGACTGTACTTTAGTTTTTAACGTATTTTAACATAAATCATGAAAAGTCTAGTTAAGAACACCCAGGTATCAGTGGTTAAGATCAGTTCTATGTTTCTCAAAAATAGTTATGCATTTAAAAAAAAAAAAAAGCTGTGTTTTATGTGGACTAAGAAATGTAAAACTATTTCATAGTGTATGTTTTTAATCTGATGTTAACAATGTTTTAAATGTATGAAAAAAATTTCTTAAAGTAACTGCACAGTATTATCAAGATAATTGTTTAATATATTGTCCTGTAACTTACACAACATGTCAATAGCTGGGAATGTTTGGTTTTGCAGTTTTCTGAAATTCTATTTCTGCTTTTTGGAGTTGAGCAGTAACTTCTACAATTCTTCATTTTCAACAATTCATAATGAATTGCTTGGTTTGAATAAAATTAATTTGAGCCATTGGTTCCCAAAGTACGCTGTTGTTTGGTGTTGTCTAGGTTTTTCTTGATTAGGAGGTTTTGCATAAATGAGCAAAATGCTTGCTTACTATTTTAAAAATTGTACTGCAAATAACTTTATTTTGTCAAAGGCTTCTTGTGCGATATTTGCATATCAATGCTGTGTTGTAGTGCTGTTGGATAGTAACTTGAAAGCCTAGCCTGTTCCATTATCAAACCTAAAAAAACCCAATGCAGCAATAGAAACATTTTTATTTGAAAAGCATGCTTGCACTTTTAATCAGTTTTTATGACATATTCGTGTGCCAACGTTGATCTCTTCACGCTGCTTAAAAATCTACAAGATACTTGTTAATGCTGTTTTAAAATTACCTGTGATGTCGCAGGCATCCTAGATATTAACCGTTAATATTTACACGTCTATTACAGTGTTTAGTTCATTGCACTTAACCTGGCATTTGGATTAGTGGTTTCCCCCGTTGAAAAATCTCGATGTCTGGTTCTATTTAAGAGACCAGGAGTAAAAGCAGCAGGAACCAAAATGTATTCTGCCTCCGCCCGTGTGTGCTGAGCGGGAGTGCTGTTTCCATGGCAACGCACGGGCTAGTCGGAGGGAGGCTGATGCCTTTTCCCCTATTCTGAGAGTTTACGTATCCAAACACGATTATTCTTAGCAAGAGCCTCTTAAAAATCAGTGTTTGTAGGAGAGGAGGAAATAACCTTAGTGAAAATTGTCAATATACGTCCAGGTGTTTCTTGTGGTGGTTTGTTTCTTCTTCAATTGTAAAGTTGTTCGTGCAACACACAGCTTTTTGCTAAGGCTAGAAAAATGGACTAGCTGTAGCAGCAGTGATCTCAGACGTGTTAAATGTGGGGTATTCTAATGTTTGGTGCTGCAAAGGCTCTTGGACAAAACCTTGCTTTACCTTTTAATGAAAGCTGCCTTCCTTTGGGAGGCTCTATTATTAAATATAGCTGACATTTCACTGGGAGCAAGTTCTGAATAAGCAAAGGGTAAATAGTCACCATTCCAGAGATAAAAATGCTTTGCAATTAATTTTTTTTATTTTTTTTTTTTTTAGAAATGGCACGTTTTAAAGCAGGTAATACACTAAATTGGTCTTCCATTACTGTAGTGCAGCTGTGTCTCAGCCTCGCCCATTTTATTTATTATAGGAACCGTAGGCTGATACATCTTCCGTCCTCAAGCTTATAGATAAATCCCTCTTCCTTCCCTAAGTGGATTGAGAAACAGTTATGTTCTACTGCTGCAGTATGTTTGGGTTTTTTTGGAAGGATGAATATTTTGTATTGAGACTATTTTATGTAGTCACTAGAGATTAATTTTTTTCTTGATTGAAAATACACAAACCTGAAATTAACGGAGAGAGGAGTGCAAGCCCCGGAGTATTGTCTGCCTGTCTTAATTTTTTTAATGAAGGATTGGAATAGTGGCAAATACCGTGTGTGGGAATGAATTTATTTGCATGGAGAATTTTCACCTTTTCCTCTGGCGGTGGCTCCCAGAAGATGATGTCACCTTGCAGCTCATTGGTTGTGCGGCACCTAGTGCAGGGAAGGGAGAGAAAGATGCCGGCACAAATCTCAGTGGTGGATCTAGGGTGTTTGCGAGCAGTTTTTGATAGAATCTTTGATTAGTATTGAGAATTTACTGCGTGTGGCCATGTGAGGTGCTGGGTCCGTCGTAGGGTGAGGGGATTGAAGAGCTATCAGAGGAATGAGGCGGCTGATCTGCAAGAGGATCTGTGATTGTAAGTTGAAAAATCTGGGTGGAAGGAAAGAGACAGGGAGTGCTGGTTAGACACATTGTGGGAGGATGTGTAGCAGAAAATGCATGCATGAGTAAAAGAGGAAAAGGGAGAAGCGTTTGTCTTTAGTAGACTGGAATGATAAAAATTATATTCAGGGCTTTCCTTTGGGGAGAATATTCAGAAATGGGAAAAAATATTCAATCTCTGCAAAGATGTTTTCCCTTTGTGGGAATGAATGTGTAGGATTCATTTTCATGTTCAGTTTTACAGTGGTTAATTATGAAGGCAAAATAATATTTTATAAGAATTTAACATGTAGAAAATGCTGTTTATTTCTCATTGGCATTTTATTCCTAGGTCAGAGACAGAGGACAAAGTGATAAATACTTGTTTTTATTTCTACATTTTGTGAATTTCTATGAGATGTGAAGCAGAATAGTTGATCAGGAAATAAAGATACATCAATTCTAATAGTTGTATTTTTATTTAATGTATCCTTTTCTAGACAAAAGCTTTGATGATGAAGAGTCAGTGGATGGAAATAGGCCATCATCAGCTGCTTCAGCCTTCAAGGTTCCGGCACCTAAAAAGCCAGGAAATCCTTCAAACAGTGCAAGAAAGCCAGGATCAGCTGGTGGGCCTAAGGTTGGAGGTAATGTAAAGCTATTCACATTCTAATCGGTGTTCCCAGAAAGCTTGCCAGAGCAGGCACAAAACGGAACTTTGGAAGGTGATGTTTAATTCATGACTGCAGTATTTTTGCAGAGCTGAAAACAGTAAAGGACCCTGTTTTACGTAATTATTCATATGTAAAGGTGTGTGCATGCCTGTCTGTTTTTGTGAATGTACGTTTAGCTTATAAAGGCCTCATGTTACAAATAAAATGAACGTCTGGAGATAGCAGTTGTGTTGGTAAAATATATGTGTCCCTCTGATGGAATGCTCACATCACTTACTGTATATATAAATATACTGTGAATTCTGTAGTAAGTCTGTGTAGATGAAATTTTTACTGTAGGTCTGCACGGTTTCACATGGCCAGAAAGGACTAACCATCAACCGTATACTTCAACAGAGGTGTATATTACACCTGAATGACTTTTACTATTATTCCTTAAACTGTCAGAGTAATGTGAAATTGGTTGTGAAAGATAAAAAAACGAAGGCCAAAACCCTTGCCAGGATTTTTTTTTTTTGCATGGTAGACTTCAAAGCATTGTAATGATGATGCTTACTAATTATAATCTTTGAACATAGAAATCCGCATTTTTTTAGGGCGGGGGTAATCTAACAAAAGCAACTGTTTACTGCTAGAGAAGTGACAGCTTTTTTGATGGTTCATGTACGCATTCAGAAAAATATATAATTAACTGGAAATACACCATGCTTCAGGTATGGCTTTTTTATGAGTAATTGATTCTTTCAGTATTTTTGTAAGAGTAAGTAATTTTTTCATGTTCCTATTCATGTAACACTCCCATATGTGAACTGCAAAGATAAAATTTGGAAGAAGATACATGTGCCAAACGAGCTGCCTTAAGTACTTTCATATTAATGAGATATAGATAATGTTCTGAAAATTTATTGTTTTTCTAATGTGATGTTTGGAATTCCTAATAAATGGAAAAGATTTCATAAGGCAGGATCAGCACTGCCATGGTATAACTCAAAATTGATAGCAGTATGAATCAGAAGTACCACCCAAAAGACTGCCTAAAGGAAGTTATCTCTTGAAATTGACTCTTAGTATTTATTATTATTACAGAAATAAGTAATAATAGTATCATCTCCTTTAACCTGAAGCATGGCAGGTTTTGTATGCAAGACTAACATATATAGTACCAGACCTCAATGCTCAGGATTCCTGTTTCTTTCAATATGTGCTTCTTTTAATAATATTTTATTAAATATAGATGGGTTTTAATGTAAAATTTTTTACAAGTAGACTTTCACTTTACATGCTCTGCAGTAAAAACATGGAGACAGGAAAGCAGGGGAAGGAAAATAAGAACAGAATAACCACTCGACTGATTTTTATTTTTTTTCAGTTTATCTAAAAATTCAGGAGTAAAGGAGATGAAAAAACCAAAAATTATTACATTGTTTTTCCTCCTTTTCCTATATCACAAACTTCAGAAAATTAAAATGAAAAAATACAGGGAATAAGGACAAAATGTAAGCATGCCAAAACCAGAGAACTTTGGTCACTCCTTGCTTTATACCATCTCCTTTCACCTCTGCAAAATACTGAGTGTTCACATGCACATCTGTTTCCTCTCTTTTTTTTATTCTGTTACTATGTCTGTAGTCAGAATTTTGAAAATTTGGATTAAATGTTTGGTTGGCCTTTATAATGTTGATTAAATTGTTCTTTGAATGCTTGTCTGTATGTGCATCTATGGTGTGGTTGTGCAGACTGCTTAGGTGCATGACCATGGAGAATATTTTGTAGGAAAGATTTTGTGTCTTGTATTCTTCACCAAATGGCTAGAAGGTGGAAATTTGTCTTCCAGTCTTCAGTTGTTCTCGACTACCTCTACATTTTTCTCTTGCTCTCTACCAGAGAGAAACTTTTACAGGTCTATTAATCTGCTTGTGCACAGATTTCTTTCATTGCATATAGCTATATGCTTCCTAGTTTAATTATTCTTTGGTGGTTTTTCCCCTTCAGGTTTTCCTTGAGTTGACCCTCAATCTTTTCTTTTTAGCATTTTCCATATGTCACCATTGATCAGCAAGGCTACTATTGCTGATTTCATTTTTAGCAGCTAGTATTTGTCTTCATTTTACTCCTGCTGCTCATTATTTTTATCTTTCAATGTTTTTCTCCATCTCTGTACTTTTTTTTTTTGAGGTTACCAGTGTTTAAACTAGTTCTATCTAGTAACAAGCTTGCTAGCAGATAGAAATCTTAAATGTCTGCGCTAAGACAGCCTTACCCTTCTGTATAGTATTTACAAATCCTGCATCTCCTAGCCTAATAAAGAACATTAGTGTAGATGTCAAATGTGTTTCTTAAACAAGTCAATCAAGTCATAGTCTCTTCCAGAAGCAAGGAGTTTCCCATAACATTATTCATATGAACAATGATACTAGGTCAGACGAGGTGTATATAGTCCACTGTCCCATCTGAGAGTAGTCAGAAATGGCTACTAGAGAAATGTATGTGAACAGGGCAAGTGTCCAGAAGCACACGGTCATTACAGGACAAAATGCTGGGTTTAGAGAGCTTTATTCCACAGAGAACCATGATCTCTGAAGTGTCCCGTTAGGGCATCCTATTCTGCTTATCTTGAGACTTCATGGATCTTTGTAGCTACAAACAAATCGTGATGCTCTTTCGCATCTACTTTCTGTACGGTCTGCTTTGCAGGTGCCTAAAGGACACCTGAGATTTTTTTCCTAGTCTTAAGATTGCCATCTTGATGGAGCTAATCTATGATTCTGGAAGCTGTCTGCTTTTGCTGATTTATTAAGGCTCTGCCATATCCTGCAGTCCCAAATCCTTCTGCTCACCACTGCATTCCAAGCCTGTAATCATCAGGAATTTCATTTCTCACCTTTCCCTCATAAGCAGTGGCTGTGGGTATTTCAGGCTCGTAACTGCTCACCTCATGGTTCTGCCACCTGTTGGTCCTGCTTGCCTAAGTTTTCTCTGACTCTTTCATGTATACATGTATACATCCTAAGAAATTGCGGTTCAGCTTTGGAGGGAAAAGTAGCAGCAGCTCCACTAACTGTGTTGCTTTTTCTTTCCTTTTCACAAAAATCTCCAAAGTCATGTCAGTGACCCCCCCCAAGATGAAGCGGTCCTTTTCTGCAATTTCTTCTCTTCAGGCTTCTGTGACCAGGCAGAACTGCTAGCGCAGGCAGAAGTTGTATTGAGTGTAGACTGAGATTACTGCAAGTTACATTCATTTAAACTGCAATTTACATTCCAGAGATCCTTCTCCTGGGATACTGCTTTAGAAAGATGTCTCCCTATCAGCTGTAGATGACAAAGAAAGTACAGCTTTTTCCTGGTTCCAAAAGGGAGTGGAGGCTATTCTGTCTTGAGGCTAAGGAAATTAAACCTCCTAGCCATGCTACTTGCTTTCTTTTATGCTGATATCTGCTGAATTATACCTCAGATGCATGTGTGCTTGGCTTTTCATTATGTACTCCATGGAGGTGTTTCTTGTTGAAGAAATGGCTAATTCCGCCACTAACCAGATACTCCATTCAATTGAAAGGACCCATCCAACATGGAAAAAGAGATATTTTTATTCACTGTGATGGGCACTTTCCATTTAATGTAGGAAGTGCACTTTGGTGGCACTGGAAATGCAAAATCGTTGTCCAGGAAGGCAGGTGAAACAGCTGTGTACAGTAGCAACAGCAGTGTCCTACTCAGGCTGAAATTTGCTCTCCTTGTGTTGGGAATGACTGTGCAAGATCTTTTCCTGTTGTCTGTAGGGATGGGAGAGCTTGTAGAACTTGTGCATTTGCTGACAGGTGTGATTAAATCTGTAGAAGACAGCTTGCCAGAAAAGTATCGGAGCAGGCAGCCTCAGCGGGGCGTTGCCCTGAGAGTAAGAAATCCAGCAGTCTGTTTCTCATCTGACTTTACTGCTGGGAGGTGTATGGACACTGACTTCTTGCTTGTGATGAATGAGAAGTGATGGGTCTTCAACTTAATGGGGCAGTGCTTTATTTGGCATATTTCTTATTCCGTGGTCAATACACTTTCCAAAGTTAGTTCTTTGCCAGGAAGTGTACAGCTGATCTACTTAGTTCTGACACGCTTGCTTTCAGCTCTTCACTCAAGTGGCAGAGCCTCTGGAAAAAAAAGAAGGCCCTTTTGTTCTAAGGCTGCCTTAGAATGTGCACCGTGTGTGTTCTGCCCTTCCAGAAATGGATACTGTTGGGCTTTTTTTTTTTTGGCAGTATGACAAGCAGCTTTTTGATTGTAAGGGACACCATAATTTACAGCAGAAAAGACTTAAGTTGAGTATGTTAGCCAAACGAGCTATATTCTTGTTCCTGTGCTGTTCAAGATCTCTTACAGGGCTTTGGCAGGTTCTCTTGCAAATGTGAGCTCCCTGTTCCAAGTCTTCTAGGGAATTGTTTGCTTGCGTACTATTCAGAAGTTTATGTAGTCTAGGTGTTAGTAGGAAACCTCAGTCTGTACCTGGACAAGATGACTTGCTTCCTTTCTTTTCCCAAAATGTCAATTTAAGTTGATAGCCTTTAAAATGGATTAAATATCGGAATAGTGATACTTCAATAGAGCCACGTGGCATCTACAAGAAACGCTTGCTGATGAAACCCAATCATGACAAAAGTTGGTATTAACTTTCTGTTGTGTGTTCTATGAGAAGCTCCGTAGGGCTGCAACATCATTCTTAATGTTGTAATTTGAAACAAGGTGGACTTTTCTTTTTGCAGTTGTCTTCGGTGGGAAGATCATGTATTTTTACCTATGGTTGATTGGCTTTTTTTTAAATCTATAGTTTATTGGCCTACTAGTGTTACTATACATTGCTTACTGTTTGACACTAATAAGAATGTTACACTTTTTCAAATGACCTACATTGCTTCAGCATGATTCATCCAGTGACAGAACAGCAAAGGGGATGTTATTAATTCAAATATCAGAATCATTATAACTCCTGTTTAAAAAGATACTTTGGAGTAAGTATGTTGTTGATGCGAAGCATGAAGAACATGAAGTGAAACCCCAAGGACATAGAGTTGGGTTTTTTTTGTTAAAAAAATGTGTGTGCATGCAAAAAACTTTTTTTTCCAACACAAAAATTGTGATGTTGCCTTTTTGTCTTAACCAGTTCAAAGGATGTGGTCCTCAATGAAGACTGCAACTGTGCCAGTTTGAGGTTTGATGCTGGCATTAATTTGAAATAACCCTCAGTTTTAGGATGGTCTTCAGTCTTAAAATAAGGCCTCCTAAAGTTTGATGATTGCTCAAAAAACATTAAAAATATCTCCTTTTAGGTAGAAATCAAGTAACTGGAAAACTTGGATGAACCAAGTGAGCAGTTGTGGCAAAAGAAGGCTGTGAGAGCTATAATAATACTGTATGTGTTTTTCTTAACTACAGGAACACATTTTTAACTTCAGGAAGCTATTCCCAACTTCAGGAAATTTAAGTTTAGTTTGTGTATCTGTCTATAGTGTGTTGTATCAGCATCGTAATGCTTTTTTTTTTTCCTTCTCAGTAATAGCAATACAGCTCTTCTGAGAAGTATTAAAATGGTACTGATTTGCTACTTTTGGCTCTGTTTCCTAGCAGAAGATACTTCCAAGTGTTTAGAGGCTTTAGTAGGAAACAGTTTAAATGGAAAGAATCATAGAATCACTGAATAGTTTGGCTTGAAAGGGACGTTTAAAGGTCATCTAGTCCAACCTCCCCTGCAATGAGCAGGGACATCTTCAACTAGATCAGGTTGCTCAGAGTTCCATCCAACCTGACCTTGAATGTTTCCAGGGATGGCACATCTACCACCTCTCTGGGCCACCTGTTCCAGTGTTTCCCCACCCTCATTGTAAAAGTTTCTTCCTTATACCTAGTCTAAATCTTCCCTCTTTTACTTTATACCATTACCGCTTGTCCTATTGCAACAGGCCCTGCTAAAATGTTTGTCCCCATTGTTCCTGTAGGCCCCCTTTCAGTACTGAAAGGCTGCAATAAGGTCTCCCCGGAGCCTTCTCTTCTCTAGCCAGAACGACTCCAACTCTCTCAGCCTGTCCTCATAGCAGAGGTGCTCTAGCCCTCTGATCATTTTTGTGGCCCTCAGAAGGGCTCTGCATAAAACAAATATGGTACTGAAAAATGGACTTGCCTTCTGAAATCTTAGTCCGGTGAAGTTAACCTCATTAAAACTACATACTGTAGTTAAGAAACATTTTTGTTATAAGGGCTTCAATAGTTGTGGAACTGTAAATACAAATTGTTAGTGAATGGACATGAAACAGGGTAAGCTCGTGCTTGCTGTATTGATTAGATTGTCTTCAGACTCATGAAGGCAGTTCTGTGTTTACTTGCACAAAAAAGCTTCATAGTAGTCAATGCCCAAATTTGGAGGGTTTTTTTGAACTTTTGATTTTTGCAGAAAATAAATTCAGGAGTCTCTCCTCTATTATTTGTTTAGCCCTCATTAAGTGATTTCCAAAGACCTGTATTTGTCATGTAAAATAAACCAGAATTTTTTTCCCCCCATTAATCTATATTGGCCCTTTGTATGACGTAAAAGTGCTCTGAGATAATCTTGGTCAGCAAAACATCCATGACATTCTGTGGCACTTGCTTCCCTTTTTGGTTTCCAGGTTGTTGTGAAATTCAAGGATTTTTCTTCGAGATCCCAGCCGAAATGAGCCTTTTTGTCTTTCTGAGCAGCCTTTGGGATCAGCCTTGGGTATCAGAGTCTGAATTGGAGGATTTGTTAGGCATTACCTGTTTGCTTCATTGTCCCCACAGTGAATGTCAATTAACTTCCTTCCTGAGAGATCCTTGCCCATGGAATTGCTGGGTTGCAGTCCCGCAGTTGTGAACTGCTGCTATTTTAACCTAACCTGGAGTTAGGGACGTAGGAGGACTTCCAACTTGCCAGGTTCTCTGAGAGTTGTTGGATTTTGTTGTTGTTTACCACCCTGAATGGCACTTCAGGAGAGGGTTTCCTTGCACGTGATCAGTGGTCTGTTCTCCTTGGCCGTTATAAATGCTTGTCCAGTCACTGGGGTTTCCATTCCTCCAGCAGATACTTTCCTTTGCAGCTAGCCTCAGCGGGTGGATTGGAAAATCAACCTTAATGAGGAATCTGAATTAAAATAAATAAACATGATAAATTATATATATGTACACACACATAACATATACCTTCAGAGAATATATATGTATGTATTCATAATTACTGTTTTTTAGTCTCTGTGTTTTCTATGCATCACCCAAGGACAGTTGGGAGATAGTTCATACTACTTTAGCTTATTTTGCACTAATTTCTAGAAGCTTCAATTAGATTGTAGACTTTGTTGTGTTGGTATAGACATAATACTGTATCTGGTAGTCCTCTCTCAAAAGGCTCATAGCCTAGAAGTCAGCTTACTGACTCAGAGCTCACTAGAGCTCACTACACTGTGTAACCTTCTTTTGACATCTCTACACTGTGTTCTAGTCCCAAACATCTTACTAGTCATTGTGGTAGTACCAAGCACTGATGAGAAAAAGGAAGACAACCCACCCCTTGTTTAATTTCCTAACATTGAATACTATTTTTTTTTTTCCAAGCAGTAAGAAGGGGAAGCAATTTGTTTATATTTTCATATGAGTGAATCCAGAAGGAAAAGGAGGGAGGAGAAAGCTGGGCTGAAATCAGCTGACCCTGCCACTTTTGAGTCCTTATGGATTGTGGCTGTGTTACAGAGTAAGCAAAGACAACCATTGCAAAATATTCCTGCATTGCTGCTTTGCAAAGTAGCAGGTGTGATTCCGCTTTGTAGGGCGGGTGGGATGAGGTATGTCTTAAAGAAAACACTTTAAGAAGTGTCTTAAAAAAACCTGTTTCATTTCTTTGGGCAATTATATATGCTCTCAAACAGAGAAGCAGGGAATGTAGAAGCATAAGATACAAATTATTTTTATTATTTGAGGAGAGAATTTTCACTAAGGGTGTAAATATTACTTGCAAAAAATAAATGAAATGTCCTTAAAAATATAAGAGAAAAACAATACACTAAAATCAAATCACTTTGACCTTCTCTCTTGCACTAGCGAACTTCTAGAAATAAAAGATAAAAATGTGTTGTCTAAAACAAAAAACTGTAATTGTGTCATTTGTGATGACAGGCAAAGTTAGTTCTAATTGTTCTTAATACAGTATCTGTTTAAGTTGCTTCAGAAAAGAATGCACAGTTGAAGAGAAGTGACAACAGTAATGAAAATACTATTTTTCTGAAACTATTATACCACACAGCTCCAAAAAAATCACAGTATCCCAATCTGTTTTGCAACACAAATTATAGATGATATAAATGAACTGTTTGTGTTCCTGGTTGTTCCCAGTAATTTCTGCAGTGTAAAATAATTAGTGCAATTTTCCCTATTCAGGTGTAAAACTAGGAACAAATTAAAGTAAAATGTAAATATTAGGTTATTAGAAAGCTATATTAAAAACTGAAAATAAGACTAATGCTGTCATGCTCATAAAATTAGCATAACTTTAAAAACTCACCTGTTGAAACTGAATGAATGAGCGAGGGTCTCAAATGTACATTCTTTTAAGTATTTGTGAAAAATGAGTGCCAACAGAGAAAAGAAATACATGAGTGCTTTGAGAGATTTCTGTGTGAGCATGAACATTGTGCATGAGTTGAAAGATGACTGGATGAGCTTCCAGTTGAGTAGAGTCAGACACTAATCAACGGTAAGATAAGCGTGAAAGAAATCAGGTATCTGTATTCTTGTTGCTTATGGAACTGCTTGTTTTTTCTCCACGCCCAGGGTTCGGTCTTATCTAACGTATGCAGTCCAAACCTCGTACTAAGTAAACCGCTATTAATTTCTTTGTTCTATGGTTGTCATATTTTCTGCGTGCTTCACAAATGCTTGTGAATTGAATTGATCTCCATAGCATGCCTGTGAGAATAAGAGATAGTGTTATTAACCTTTTATACCTGTGAAACTGTGCTACATAGGAATTGAGGTTGAAGTTGTTGAAACTGTGCGTTCAGTATTAGGAATCAGCTTCAAATACTACTGACTAAATTTCTCAGAGACTGTAATGTTCAATACACAATTCCAAAGGAATTTTCATGCTCAAGCACATCTCCAGATTTTAAGGTATGCATGCATGCTGGTGCAGTGATCTTCAGTCTCTTTGGTCCATGTAAGAATTATTTTGTGCTTCCTCTTAGTACACAAGTCCTGTATTTCCTCCTGAATAATGTGGCACACCTCAAGGATGGAGATGTGCTATCCTACTAGTTGAACACCTTGCACCACCTTCTTCCTTGTAAGCATAGCTCATTCCCAATTTCTTCTTATCCCTCCTGCTTCTGTTGTTTCCTAGGGTGAGTAATTGTATGGAGAGATCTGCTTAGCATCTCAGACCTCAGAGACAGCACACTCATTTGCTGGGTGGAAACTTCTGTTCATGTGCAATGTCTCTGGCATGTAGGAGGAATGTTTTAATGAAGCAGGCGTGATACAGGTGGGATCTCTGGGGAGGTCCTCTAACCATGCCCACCAAGTTTCTGATGTAGGCAGATAAAGTAAGAAATAGAAGGTATTTTAAAGGTATTTGAAGGTATTTTGCTATTTTGTTTTGTTTGTGCAGCTGTTTTGGCTTGAATGACTTTCTGGGTGCCTCAGGGACAATGACTTTCAGCATTGGAGGAGCTGAGGTGGACAGGTTGGTTCAGAATGAATGTCAGTCACTGGGGCTGAATATGACAGAACTCATCTGTCAGTTTCCTTAGAGTGGGCTTTCTAGCGAAAGCTTTTCCACACTGCTAAGTCACTTGGTTATGGCTTGAATTGTCTTCTAAGCTGGTTTAAAACAACATGAAGGCTCTATCAGTTAAGGTTCTGCCAAAAAAACAGGGCTTATTTGGGTTTAGTGTTGTATCTGATGATTTAAAAATATTTTTTATTTCTGAAACTTATTTCAAAAAACTCCTGTGATTTGTGGTCGAACAGCTGATTAGGTTTACTGATCCTAATTGTCTGCCCAGTGTCTTTGTCAAAGGCAGCTCAGCTTAAGTCAAAGGCATTTTAAGTTAATAAATCGTGAACTGCAGTGGCTTAAGAGACTGGTACATGTTCCTTCTGCTGTTTCGCCCACACCCCCCGCCGGCGCCCGGCGTATG
>VYXH01000976.1:143741-168376 GCA_013397275.1 Burhinus bistriatus | reverse complement strand
TTTTCCCCCCCCCCCCCCCCCCGTATGCAGATAATAACTACCATCAGACAGATGTGTTGAGCAACCCAATAAGGTAATCTCCCAATGGTTTCCTAAATTTTATTTGTGAGGCTTCTCTGATAGGCAAGGCATGTGCTTGCAAAAGCACTAGGAATATAGTCAAGTTTAAAGTAACAGAGAGGCTTTTGAGGATAGGGGGTTATTTGTTTCCAGATGCAATTGGGTTTTTTTCCTCAGAAAACGGACATAAGGCAGCTGGAATTCTGTTGATGAAAATTTTTGGCTAAACTAAGATCACTACAGCTTTTCATGATTTGGTCTTCCCCGAAGTGTTATTGGCAGAGCTGTGGCAATTAGCAGTGTGATCTGTTTCTTAGCTTGTATAGCAAAGTCAGTAAGTGATGCTAACAGTTGCACCACAACAATTAGGCATTGGCTGGTACAATTTATGCTGTGAGTAGAACTTGGTACAAGTTATTACACTGGCATCATTTTATTTAAATTAGTCTAATTATATCCTTCCTAGAGGATTTACCAGTGTAACTATCTAAAAGTAAGTCTGTCTTGTTTACAAAAAAACCACCTTGTCTAATGTTGATCAAAGTGGTTTTTACTAGAGCAAGTGCTACTTCTTTGTTGCTCTCAAATGTTTTCCTAACTTAAGCAGGCAACCTGAAGGCATCTATACTAAGTGATTCGTAGTCACCTGATGACAGAATGCTTTTGTGCTTTATCCAGATATTTGCGACTGAAGAATAGTTC
This sequence comes from Burhinus bistriatus, assembly GCA_013397275.1. Taxonomy (NCBI): domain Eukaryota; kingdom Metazoa; phylum Chordata; class Aves; order Charadriiformes; family Burhinidae; genus Burhinus; species Burhinus bistriatus. Next base: position 167,614 of record VYXH01000976.1, on the reverse strand, counting down.
TTTTCTTGTCTTAGGGGAGGTTTTTATTCAAGTTTTTTGATTAAAATCCAAAGATCAGTCTTTCAAACATGTCTCCACTAGCTCATTTGTATCCCAAGTCATCCATTGGGTTGGGCTAGCATGGTTTCATATGGCTCTACAGTGAAGCAGACCAGGGAACTTGCTCATTGAAACTATTCTTCTTGGCCAGTTTGTTTTATTCTCAGTTTAGCCAGTCCCCGTTGCGATTTACTATTCAGCTGTACTAGTGCTAGAATGAGGGAGGTCAGCAGGAGTGAGTGGGAGTTGTTGGTTAACCTATTATACAAAAAGCTGAGTAAGTACTTGAGCTTATCCTGTCCACTTATCCTATGCTGAGCCGAAGCTGCTGTCAGTTCTGAATTACAGCTGGTTGTTTATTATCCTACAAAACCAAAAGGATAACTACTTTTTTTTTTTTAATCCAGAATTATCTGCATCTTCTGCTTCAGTCTCTGATAAATAAGAAGTGAGGCTTTTGAATTAGTTAAGATGTAGGTGTAGCTTTAGGGTTTGGGGGTTTTGTTTGTTTCTTTCAGAAAAAATTGTAATCCACATCATCTTACGCCAGTTGTGTTGCTCAGTAACGTGCTGTTATTGTGTGGAATTAGAGATTTCTGAGGGATAAAAGACATTTGTATAACAGTATCCTTTTCAAAGATTACTAACATTTAATTTGTGATGCATGTGGTATCAGAAAATAGTTCTGAAATTTTTAGGGAAATGTTTTGAGCAAAAAGTGAAAGTGAAACAAAGTTTTAGAGTTTGGGGTACTCCTAAGTTTCTGTACTGGTTTTGAAATTCCCTTTTTTTCACAAGGAAATTTTTGTTCTGAAATTTTTGTCAAAAGACCGATAAGAGTAGAAAAAACTGAATCAGACTAGTAAAGACATGCTACCAAATATAAATTGAGCAATTTCTTGTATTTTTAGACCAGTTCTTGTATGCTTTGATTAAATAGTTCATTTCAAAACAAAAATACCAGTCCAGTATCACTGTCACGACATGCTCCTTTTCCCATATAGTGTTGTCCCATTGTTTTGTCATCCCATGATGTACCGCTTTGTAGATACTAGTGGGGGGAGTATCAAGGTGGTAGAACAACTGAGCAATCCAAAGTAGTCATAATATGATGGAAAGATTTCAAATGTTTCAGTTGGAAGAGGGGAAGAACTCAACCATGGGAATTAATTACTGGGTGAGAAAACTGATTCTGCAAAAGACTGGGTTATTTCTTTGCTTGCATCTAGTACCCTTGCTGGTGTTGAGCTATTCAGAATGCTGAACTCAAAGCCTTGCGACTGGAAAAAAACTTTCTTCAAAAAAAGACTCCTAGGACCTCACAAAATGTTTGAAATCCTTAAATTTAACTTACAAAGATGTCATCTGTCTTAGTAGTCTGCAGGAAGGGGTTCATTTCCTTTGCCTCCATCCCCAGACACATTGAACTTAAGTTTAAAAAAAACCCAAACAACAACAAACAAACAAACAAAAAACCAAAACAAAACCAAAAAACCCTGTAAAACTTAAAGATGCTTAAGCGGCTGTAGTTTCTCTCCGTAACAAGTTTAACTGTTATGTTCAGGAGATTCTCACCAGCTTCCTGAAGTGGACCTTGGGCTTCTAGGTCTCTCTGTGAGTCTGTCTAATCAGGGTGCTTGAAGGATAAGAATAAGTAAAGGTTATGAATGAAAACTAGCAAATAATGTAGAGAACAATCCACACAAGGCATTGCTCCCTCTTCTTCAGATGCATTTGTCTTCTGGGTCTCAGCTGAGGGAGGCCCAGTTGGATTCAGCGGGCTGAGTCCAAAGGTAGGATAATGTAAATGGCACTCGTTTAAGAAAAAGCCAGTTGATGAGTCTCTGGATTTTAGTTATCTGCCAGGCACTTAAAGGATCATGTGTTCTGTGGGTAAGGTTAAGAACATGCATTATTCAGTGGAAGGCTCGAACACTCGAGAGAGATACTTCTAAGAAATTTATAATCACATCTTGGTCCAAGAAGGTAAGCAGCAACAACAACAAAACAGCTTATGAAAATATGCATGCTCTGTCAGATACGTCAATTTTGAGTCTGAAGGCAGTACTGTCTGAAACGAGAATCTTGTAAAGCTCTGCTCTTGCTTTTGTGGAGGAGAATCAAGCCTTACAAAAGCATGAGAAGTTCTTTGAAGGCATCTGCATGTCTGACTTATGTGTCTTGTTAGCATAGCGAAAGACTTTCTCCTGAATTGGGAAACAGTGGGTTGAGTTCTGTCATGTTTTGCTTAGTCTCTACAGAAACAGTGGCTGTGAGTGACTCAGTAAACATACCTACCAAAAAAATCAGGAAAAAGAGGGAACGGTTGAACAATTATTTTTCCTCCTCTTGCAGTACAGACTTTGACTTGTATACAGTATAAAGAGAAGACAGTTACTTCACACGTTTATTTTGGTATGCGTATGTGATCATGGAGTAGAGGAGGAGAAAGATGAGTGAAGTATTAGTGAATGTGCTTTTAGAGATAACTTTTTTGAAGTGTCACCTGCTAAAAAACAGATAATCTTTTCTGTTACCAGGCAAAGAGGCAATCAAACAATTTTCTGGGAATATTAATTTTAAAAGACAAGTGGACTGTAGAAGTAAATTTAGTTGTTGAGACTAGGGAAGGTGGGAAATGCCGAGTGCCTGGGCTATGTCAAATGACTTTTAAATACTAGTCAGTCCCTCTTCCTCTCTTCAGAGTCAGAAATTGTTATTCCTTAGGTAAAGGCTGTTCTGTTATTGAATGATATTAACGTGCTAGAAAATTTCTGACGTAATCCATGCAATTTTCTGATTTTAAGTGTGATATTTTAAGGCAGACTAAAGACAACAACATCTAGTTGTTTAGCAAAGGCAGCTTCATCTCCTTTTAATCTCTGCTTTATAGTGTACAGGAGTACAAATCCAAGTATTTTCTATGTTTTTATGTTCATGGCCTGTATGTGTCAATTTTTAATATTTGATTTCTGTAAGTTTATTCTCTTGGCAAAAAATTGGTAAGTAATGGATGGGAATGCAGAGTACTTTTTCCCCTGCTTTAACAGTGGTGCTTGGGTATTTATGTAACTGAATAATAATACAGGACTTGTATAAACTGTTCATTTGCCTCTGGTGTCACAGGATCACTGTAGTCTTAATATTTTATCTGGTTGCAAAGAAACATGTAGTATGAGCTTCGTAGAGGTTTCTCTCCACAAAATTCTGCTCTGACTGGGGCATCCTCTGTTTTAGGAGCTGTGCAGGTTTGTGTGGCAGAAGAGCGAGTTCTGGGTGTAAACGGGATCTTTCCCTCTTCCTTTTTTTGGCCAGTCAGGTACTCATTCACTTTGTGGGAGGACTTGTTCCCTCTGCTGTCTGGAGGGAGAAGAAACAGGCGGTTATAATTTCTTCTTTCCTTTCTGGCTGCCATTGGCAATTATGACAGATAGTGTTGGAGATACAGATGTAGAAGTGTGTTATGTACAGCATCTCTTTACAACATCCTTGAGCTAAGACTGTCAAAATCTGTTAGATGTTCCTATATCATACTGGAGGCACCATGTCCAAATTTTGCTAGGTATCACTTCAGTGTTTTTATACTAAGCAGCCACAAAAGCATGCGAGAGAGCTTGTTCTGCATAGAGGTGTTGAGATCTAGTAAGTTTGCCATCAAATTTGTAGTAGTAGTGGACGCTCATGTTTCCAGACTGCACAAGTACACAAACACAGCAGACATAATTCCCTGTACTATAAATAGGAGATCAGGGACTGTAAACCATGAAACGTTTTTCAAGAGTGCAACCACCAAGAGTTTGATTTGTCAAGAAGTCTTCTCTGCCTGATACCCCCATTTCAGCTGTGCTCTGCAAGTTAGGGAGGACATTCTGCCATATATCCTGTTGGCCTTACTCTGAAAGAGTTGAGGTAAGACCCTTGTTCCTGACTGCTCATCTGCTGTAAGTGATGGTTTTTTTTTCCCCGCTCAAGAAGGAAATGTTCTACTGGACTGATTATCTCCATGCCGTTAACCTGTCTTGTCACATTATCTGTCTGATTCCATTATTGAAGATACTGAAGGATTCTGTCAAGCTTCACCTTATACTTGGAGTTTTAGGCTTGTAGCGCAGCCTGGATCTGATGACCTTGTTCTTTGATTGTGTAGCGAAGTTGAGTTCATTCCTTTAAAAAAAGGGCTTTCTTGGTAACCCTAGTATTCGCAAGAAAGTAAAGTCCAGACACTGTTTTCAAATTATTTTCTTTTTTAGAGTTGCCTTAGTTTCTATTCAAGATTTTAATGAAATTTGGCAACCATATGCTAGTGTGAAGTGAGCAAGTTATCTGTCAGTATTCTTCCCTGAACCTTTTGCTTGGGATTTGGGGCATCTTTGCCTGTTACTTGAGAATAGTTCCATCATTTACCTCTCACAGGAGTAACTGCCCTGCTACTTGCATGGCTGTCATGGAAGCTTTTGGAGAGAAAATATTTTTGGTATGATAGTTTTTTAGTAATGTGTCTGGAAGGTTCTTGGGATCTTCCTCCAGGTGATAAAATCCTGGAGCCCCACTGTGGACCCCCCATGGGAATGAGTGCTCTGAGAAGGAGGCCGCCAATCAGTGGAGTTCAGATTTTGCTCCCACGCAAATTCCATTCACTGTGTCCTTGCTTTCTTTGTTGAAGTTCTTGGAGCTTTGAGACTGAGAAATGCACATCGCACTTCTTAGCTCCTCATGAAAATAGTGGGAAGCACAAGGTAAATGAATCATGTAAGGCTACTATGCAAAATTTAAAAAACAAAAACCAAAATAAAACAAACAAACAAAAAAAAGGACAAAAAACCCCCCAAACAAAACAAAAAATCCCCCCAAAAACTAAACCCCAGACTTCCAGGGCTGATTGCTTGTGGCACTTGTGTTAAGGTGAAAATTCATCCTGAGGAGTTCCATTTAATGACAAATAACTCTTTGGTGTAAATAATTTGAAATTCTATGGTTTATTTGGGAACACTTATATTATGAGGATGCAGGTCTCAGAATTCTATGCAAACAGCTACTAGAGAATTTTTATACTAAACATGTTTCCAGTTAAACACAAAGATAATAAATGAAACCATTAACTTTGTTAAATGGGAAACGGCTCAGAATTGTTCATTTTTGGAAAAAAAAGTTTAACTTTTTTTATTCATGGTAAAATCAGAGTTCAAGTTCTTGCAATTTTGAACGTGACAGATGTTCAGGATTTTTGGAAATTATATTGACTTTGTGAAAATGAGTATTTTGAAAGATGCTTATGTCACTTTGAAAACCTTGACATACATTGCATGCTGTTTAACAGTATTTTATGTTTATTTAGGTTCCTCTAAAGAAGGAGGAGCTGGAGCTGTGGATGAGGATGATTTTATTAAGGCATTTACAGATGTTCCTACTGTACAGGTAAGATGCTGTGTACACTAATGTTCGTTTTCAGAAATATGCTATCTGAAATACGATGTGTTAGCCTACTTTTAAAACTTAAGTAATTTTACAGTCTTCTAAGCAAGTGTCGTTACTTTTCCTTCTTTCTGAATTTACAATCTCCATGGAAAGCTCTTTACTTTTTCCAGTTAGTTACCAAAAAATCCACCTGTTCTTTACTGTCCTACTAATTATTACCACATTCTGTTTCAGCTAAAATCCATTACTGCTTTCCTTAATCTTATCCAGGGAGCTTCTGAAAATAATTGTATTTTTTAATTTTAATAAGAAAAAGATTTCTATAAATTTTGGAAAATTCAGGAGTGCAGTTTCAAGGGATAATCAAGTAATAATAATATAGGCAAATAATTTAAAAAGCAAGATTTGTATTTTCAAATATGCCTGAATTGTAATGACGCATGTCTGGCATTCATGTCCTCATCTCTAGCAATACTTCAAAAAAAGAAATGTAGTGACTTATTTGAATGCTAATGAACCTGTTGGATTCTGAGTTCTAAGTTGAAAGATCAGATTTTAATTTCTGTTCTTTAAATGTGGGAATTGCACATATTTGGTACCTACACACAGTTGAGTCATTTAACATGCTTGTATTTTCCTAGACCTATTTTGAATAAGTTTTCTGTGAGCAGCTGTGGTGTGGAAGGTAACCAAAAGCTTGGAAAGCCATAGTTCCCAAACACCAGAAGGATTTTTTATGACTCCCTTTTCTTGATACATACTTCTGCTCTATTTTTATTTCCCAAGATGATAAGAGCAGTTATTTGTTAGATCTCCTTCTGTAGGCTGAAATACTGCCTGCTTTTATGAAGGAGCACTCTATCTCCATGGTCCTTGTCACATCAAGGAAATCTTTATCTCACACTGTAAAAGCTTGATGTTTCTTTTTCTCTCCAAACTGCGTTAAGAATTCTTTGGAGAGCAAAAACATGGAGCTCTTAATATTATTTATCCCAGTTATATTGAACAGAGCCATATTCCACAGCACGGAAAATGTGCTGCTAGTAGTTCAGTGCCTTAGTATTTGCAGTCCCAAGCAGAGTTCTCTAATCACTCAAGTTGGTTAATAACATTGTAAGAAAAAAAACGTGGAGTAACTGTATATTGTTGACAAGCATATGTGATTTTCTGTCTGACTGCTGCATGACCTAGGAAGGTAGGTCGTTCCTAAACTGCAAGAGGTGGAGGAGAAAGACACACTTGTCTTTACAAATCTCACCTGAGTTGAGGAGGCAGCGGAGAAATGTGTACTTGACCCCCAAATAACCTATTTGTTTCATGGATGAGAATGTAAGAAAGACCTGCTGACTAGGCTCCCCCCACCCCCCAAAAAAAGGTAGTTGATAGTTTGGAGGTTTTTTTGCGTTGATGTTGTTTTGGTGGTTTTTTTTTTTGTTTTTTTTTTTTTTTTTAAGTATCCTTAGGAATAATGACTTCTGCTGTCCAACTTCATGCTTCTGGTTGTGGACAATTTCTGATCTTTCCATAAACAGGCAGATCCCGTGTTCTGAGACTGTGTTAATTATTAAGGAAGAGAGAAGTTTCTGTACTAGACCCAGTGAAGAAAGAATGTTTATGACCTGGAATTTGCCAAGTTATTCTAAATACAAAGGAAACTTGTTAGAATGGGGAGAGGGAGTTGTTTGTACATTATTGAGCCCATTGTTGTGTCTGTTTCCTTTACGTTTGTGGGTTTCAGTAGTGGCTTCATTGAAAGTAAGGAAGGGAACTATGTTATGGAAGAACAGATCCCATTCTGAATCAAGATTAAGTGCATCTGGATTAATCAAGTAAATTGAGATTACTTACGGTGTGTGTATGTTTAACTCATTCTTAAAAGTTTCCAATGCTAGATCTGCCTTTCCAGTAACCCATTCCAATGAATGCTCATCATCAATTTTTTAGGAATATCGTTTACTCATATCTAGTTTGTAATCCCTGTATTGGAAATACTTTCCATCTGTAGAGTTATTACTCTTATTTGTGTTTGAGCTTTTAATTTTTCTGTCTTTGATGTTGCACTTACCTTTAATGATGTGTTTGTGTTGCCCTCTAATGGATAACAGCAGTTTATGAAGATGGGTTATTTTGAGATATAGTCTGATGGATCCATATGCCAAAAAGAGAAGTACTGTGGTGAAAGGGTTGTGCCTTCATATTTAATATTAGAACCATAATGTTTTTACAACTCTGTTTATTTGCCTTTGCTTAAATTGAAGAAAATTCTGTATTCAGGTTATTAGGGATAACTCCCATTTAATAGCTAAAATTTGTTTCAAAACCAATTTAGTTGCTTTTGCAAAAGTCTGATGTGGGAACTTACGAACAAAAAATGTATTATATTGTTGACTGAAGACAGAATTTCATCTTGGCCTTCTAAAAGCATAATTAATCAAGGGCAGGGAGAAAAGAAAGTATTAAAATATTACCTTTTATTCATCCAAAAATAATGTAGGTATGGACGACCTTGACAATTTGGGATTTTCCAGTAGAATCCCAGTTTTAATTTCATGACAAGATAAAATTATGCCATTTATTAAATTCCTCATTATAATGCCAGTTTGAATAGCAGAAATTACATAGATCGAATTCTGTTTGTGCCAGGTAATTAAAGGAAAAAAATCAAATTCTTTGCCTAGACATGCAAGTAGGGTGGACATAAACCCATTGTACTTGTTGCTTCTGTGTTTGTCTGTTGCCTGGCGTGTTTTAATCCTGTGGCAGTAACTATAGCACATGGTCTCTGATAACACACAGGCTGACAACAAAAAATGTCCTGTTTTTTTTGGATCTACTCAATGAGTCAGCTTAGAAAAGGTATTTGTACCTTGACCAGAACCTCAGACTAAGTTTCGAGTGTGCCCTAAACAGATCTCAGTTAGCTGCCACCAAAAGGCACGATCCTGCTTCCCTTACTGTTGCACTTCACTTCTTTGTGAAAAGTTGGCATAGGCTGCTGAGGTGGCAGAGAAATTTTTGCCTTTCCTTCTGTAGGATTAGCTTTTTTGTATGTTAAAGCTCTGAAGGAGATAGGGCAAGATGTGTGGTGATAAAGGGGGAGCCTGAGGAGGTTGAATCGTGTCACGAATTCTGATGGCATTAAGGTCACCGTAATATGAAATTGCATCTTTAGTTAACCAGTGACTATTCCCTTCCACTTTTAAAAGGAAAATAAGAATTTTCTTTGATAATGGAAATTTAATTTAATAAAAGTGCTTACTGAGACACATGTAATATTTATTCCTAATGGTATGGTACCTATAGAATTAGTGTTAGAGGAAATTAGTGTTGTGTAACAAGTATTCCATGCTACCAGTATACACAAGTATATCAAGTGGTGCTACAAAACTCATGTTTGATTTTGTGGGCAGTGGAGTAGAAAGTCTGTTATGCTTGGACCCACTGTTTTCATTAAATCATTTGCTCTTTTTAAATAAGTTATGCATCAGATGTTTTTTGACTTCTAATGAAGAAAACAGTAATCATGAGGAATAGTTTTTTGGTTTTTATGAATGCAGTTGTCCCCCCTGTATAGAACTGCAAAGTTACTTCCACAGTGTACCCTGGAAAAGCCTACACAGCTGTGGTAATAAAAACTTCGATTTTGTTGGTAAAGCATATTCAGAAATTGTTTTCCGCATGATAGTGAAGCTGGCCTGGGTGTACTAATTAGTCTGTTTCTGAAGTGATTCCTACCCTGTTTGTCCTACGAACCAGATATGCAAGTGTTTCAGAACATGGATGTCTTCCACCTCCTCAATATTCCAGCATGAAATATAGAGGCCTCCATAACCATGTTCTGTTAAAGCGCTGGAACAAACGTAGATGTCAATAGAGTCAAGCTCCCATATCTACTGTAAGTTAAATTCACTTAATATGCTCAGGAAGTTGGAAAACTAGGCAGTATTTGGAATAACTCTTGTTGTAATTTCAAGTTGCCCAGGAAAATAAGGAATTTTTTTAGAAAATATGCATTCATCTTAACTGTAGAGCAGCAGAAAGATGTTCTAAATCTTTTTGCAGTAAAATAAAAAATGCATATATACACTTGCAGAACAATGTGTTCTAGAGACCAGCGTCAGCTCTTCAGCAATTCATGCAAAGCAGGGTGTCCTAACCACTGTTCCTTGTTTCTTCTACGTGCTCAGTGCTTTTGCACATACAAAAATTATGTCTTGGACTTACGTAAATACTGAGGGAGCATCAGGCACTACTATTTAGGTGCTATGTGAGTTATGATGCTGGCCTCCAGCTTTCACTCTAGAAGGCTGTGAGTTTCCTTGAAGTCCTGAATTATATCTGCCAGCCCCATGTGGATGTCTTGGATGTGTCTCAGATGGCACCAGATGCCTGTCTACGAGCAACTGAGTTCTGCCCGATGTGTTTATATAAAGAACTTTTCATCCAGGAAAATTGGAAATCTTTAGCTGAAAATATGGTTTTGAAAAAACTCTGGCCAGATCAAGTTTCTGGTTAGTAATTTGCTTCATATGCTCTTCAATTTGTTCTCAATCTGGGGGGAAAAAAAAACACTTTAAATTTTGCATATGCAGTGGAAGCAGAAAAGGGCATCCTGTGTTTTATTGTCCAGGAGAATAGAAAGAAAGTCAGTTTATTTCTGACATTAATAATATATCTTCATGACTAGTTTTTTTTATTTTCTTCTTTAGAAATCCATAGTTGTACATGTACAGTTATCAATAAATGCATTCATTCATGTGTTACCAAATAGTGACTGATGCATGATTAGATTGGTCAGGCTTCAATTTTGCTGGAGTTACTGTGTAGCAAGAAAAGAACTCCAACTGGAAGCTGCTCCTTACATTTATTTACTGACTGTATACGTTAATAAATGATAGGCTTGGAGTAGTAATACATATAAAACCTATTGAAGCTTTTAATGTATTTTTTTCAGACAAACTCTTTTATTTTAGTGTTGACTAGCAGTCCAGTTAAATCCTCACAGAGCCATGCACTCTTGTAATGTGGAAGAGAGTCCCTGCCCCAAAAGAGTTGCATCGGGTTAAAATCTGTTGGTTGGGTTTCATTATAATAGTGAGTATGAAAATGAAATTGAATTGCAGTAATATTGCAGGAGATGATCTAAAACGTCTGTGTTGAATTGTATATTTTAAATGGAGTTAATGAAATTTTGCATATGGTTAGCTCATCACAAAGGTGAAAGATGAAATCTTGAGGAAGATGTTGATTCTTCAGCTTTTCTTTTAATGAATATTCACTACTCAAAGATAGCCTCAAAGATTTGCCTTAAAATGCCCATATATACATCTTATATAGTTGTCTGGAACTTTTGGGGCAAGATTTTCAGAATTATAATTGTATTTTCAGTCTTCTCAAGCTATTTTCTTTCATCAGGTTACCTGGGATATTAACAATATAAATTTTCTGATTTTTTTTTTTTTTTTTAATATTTCAGATCTATTCTAGTCGAGAACTTGAAGAAACGCTGAACAAAATCAGGGAAATTCTCTCAGATGACAAACATGATTGGGATCAACGAACTACTGCGGTAAACTTTTTATCTGTTTTCGGGTTTGGGTGGCTGTATTTCATAAAGCACAGGCAGCCAGATGTTTTAAAATATTTTTTCTTAAAGTAATTACACTCCAGATAATGGAAGAAATTTTTATTTTAATTTCTACACCTCAAATTTCTGTATACCAAAGAAGTTTAAGTATTTTAAAAAGGCCAAAATACGTTTTTGCTGATGTTTAAGTGGAAGCTTTTCTAAAAGCCATCATGTATGTTCAGTTGGCATTTACACAAAATTCTATACTGTGCAGGTAAACTGCTAGCATTAGTACTCTTATGTGTAGCTATGATAAATTTCACTTACAGGATTAAAATGTTCATTTGTATGTAGCGTTTATAACTTTTATCAGATTTATGGCATCTTACTGTTTGGAAACAGGTATGGGAACAGAATTATGTATTTGTATATTTGTAGACTGGGATCTGAGAATTTTTAGCTCTAGAATTTCAGTAGTAGATTTTTTTTACAATTTTTTTAAATTACTGCCATGTATTTCAAAATGATTCTTTGATTTAAAGACATACCTGTGTACATTTTTGCAATAAAGATGTTACTTTTTTATTTTGAAATGCATATTGGTAGTGTCCTAAACTAAATGCCTTAAATTTTTTAGCTGAAGAAGGTTCGATCATTACTTGTTGCTGGAGCTGCACAGTATGATGGATTTTTCCAGCATTTACGGTTGTTGGATGGTGCTTTCAAGCTGTCGGCCAAGGATCTTAGATCCCAGGTGGTTAGAGAAGCGTGCATTACTGTAGCGTAAGTATAGCTTAAGTGCGTTTGTGTACATTGCTAGATTTTAGTATGAATTTGACTTAAAGATGCTTTGTCAGTGTTGCAGGGAAGATTATCTTGATGGACTGCTGTACACTATGGCTGATAGAGTCAAGTCAGCATCTGAAGCTGTAAAGAAAAAGAAACATTTAAAGGAATCTGTTCTTTTAGGCTATACACATAGTTGATAATCCTGTAACAGATTGTATGTGAAGAACAAGTTACCAGCATTACACTGAGTGCTTAGTGCAAGTTAATACAAACTGCTGTAAGTACTACTGTAATATTGGGGGCTAGTTTTAGGAGCACTTATGCTTGGGTGATTGGCACAGGACTTCACTGTGACTACTTCTCGTAGCAAAGTGAGCTGCCCTATAGTGGTTTGAACATTTTACATTTTGGTGAGGTAATACCTTTCATGTCCATGATAATTTTAGAAGCCGTGGCTAAACAGAAATAAGAAATTCTTCCATATCATCCTGGGGACTCTCATTAAATTCAAGGGCGGGGGGTAAAAGCCTTATTTTTACACCAGAGCAGTCTTTCCCACTTCCACGTTTTCCATGGCTTTTTTTTCCTCTGGAAAGACATTAATCTAACCACCGATTTTCAGTGGCCATCTGGAACAGATAGACCCCAGAGTTCACCCTTCTCTTCAGGTCTCCTGATTGAACGCACCACAGAGACCTGTTGGAGCATACAACTGGCCTTGCCAGGGAAGTTGAGGCTTTGAGAAAATACTGCTAACCTTTTGTAACATGAAGTTAGAAGTAGTGTAAAAGTTCTGTGTAAATGTCTTCATCCAGGCCTAAAAGCCTGGAATTTTTCTTGATCCCTGAAACTTAGATATATTTAATGTCATTTGCTACTGATGGCAAATTCTGTTTATATAGTCTCTCTGCATGGAAGAAGCATTTGTTGTCACCACTGGACAGTTAAATTACTGTGTGTTGTATATGCTTGTATATTGAAACCATAACTTTTAATAAACAAGGGAGTCAAATTTTATAGTTGGCTAATTCTGATAAATTCAATAGTTTTGCCTGCATTCAAAAGGAAAAAAAAAATCAAACAATAATTTCCATAAGATTTTAGATTTATATACTCTCAAAGTGTGTTAAAAAGCAGAAATACTGTGATATTTTATGTGGACATAAGCATTTTAGCCTTTCAAATTGTGGTATTTGTTTTTCATTATGAAATAAAGTTATTAAGTGTTCAGCCTCTTAATGTGTGTGTTGAGTAACAAAGATGTTCCACAAATCCCGCATTTCTAATGAGGCAAGGAAATAATGAAATTAATAAATTCTGTTGTTTGGAAAGATAAATCTTTAAAATGCACAGTGAACTTTTAATTTCTTAATCTTAAACTAACATTTTTATTAACAAGTTTTTTTTCTTTTTCTTAAACAGCCATCTTTCAACTGTTCTGGGCAACAAGTTTGATCATGGCGCTGAAGCTATTGTGCCTACTCTTTTTAATCTGGTTCCCAATAGCGCCAAAGTGATGGCAACTTCTGGATGCGCAGCCATTAGATTCATTATTCGGGTAGGTGTTCCTCTCTCGCTTTGCTTGCTGGGAATATTCAGGTAGTGGCTCCTAGCAGTGATGATAACAACTCTGAAATACAGGAATATAAATCATTCTATAATGGAGAAGTAATTTTTCTCACAGATGAACAAATATTATTTATCATTGAAACCAACTGACAGCATTAACATAGTGAAGATGGAGAAATAGGTATGAAAAGCAAGTCTGTTTTAATTATTTTTTTGGTAACATTTTAATTGTAAAAAGACAAGTGTATTCCAAAGGGTAACTACTTTCAACTGCCTTTTTGGAAAAGACAAAGTTAAGCTAGTAGTTAAGAAGCTAGTAAGATTTTTTTTTTTAACAGCAAAACTATTTCCTTTTACAAAAAGAATACCTATATTAAAAAAAAAAAGGAACCACAGATTTAATGATAAAGTGTTGAAATGGCTGGACATACATGGATCAGTTCAGAAAGCATAAATTATTGGAAGAAAAGCCCAATAGAGATTTTAATCCTTGGGTTTAAGAACTCTCTAAGCTGAGTCCTTAAAGCTATAGCATATAGAAGAGGGGAATACTGTATACTAGCTGTTTTTTAAATTCTGTTCCTTAAGCATCTGCTACTGACTGGTGTCTGAGGCAAGATATTTAGCTAGATTTTTGTAATGTGTACTGATATTTTTGTGATTCAAATAAAAGTAGGAGATTGCCTATAGTTTCTACATTAGAAGTGCAGTGTTCTTAATGCTAGGCACTGACAGCTATTTACCATGATCTCATCTGTGGTTTTAATTTTGTAAGTTGTTAGAAACCTAAGTGGTTTAATCACTCACACCTTTTATTGTCATCCTCGGTATGTTTCTGAATCTATACTTACTTTGTCTACCCATGCCTCTGAGAACATGCTCTGAGGCTTCTGCATTACTTTCCCATCAGCACTTGGGCTAAGATCCATTGGCATTTTTTCCCCAGACTCTTAATAACGTACTGTGAGATGGCTGATGGCACGCGGTTGAGAGTGGAGGAAGGAATACACCTTACACAGGATGATTAAAGTTCTAGGAGAAGAATACCATTTGCAGTAGTATTAGATGAGCTCCGGCATGTAAGAAACTAACCATGTCTTGCTGTTTGCAGGAGCCAAATCAACCACCAGAAAAGCAGTATGAAATTCAACTGATTATATTAAGGTGGCTTTATTGGTTCAGTTCAGTTGCAGACAAGCCTACACATTGGTTATAGCTGCCCTGATTTTGTTTAAACTTCTGTTATTCTTAGCTGTAATTTAACATACTAGATTGGAGACATCGAAGCAAGAAAATCTTATCCATAGTGTTCAAATACCCCACCAATAAATGGTTTATGCATGGTGTTCTGACGGAAAATTCAGATTTCGGTGAAAAAAGAAAGAAATAAATATCAAACAAAGCGCAGCCTCACACTCCTTTCAACTTCTATCTTTTGTACTGAGAGTTGGTCAGGGAGTGTGTGATCAGTTGAATAGAGCCCAATCCGTTACAGCTTTCGGAGTCAGAGTTTTGCTCAAAAACTTCTACCAGAGACCACTGACAGCCAGTTCAGATCTGGATCCTTTACTGTTTAATTGCTGAGACTGAGTCTGTGTAAAAAGAGGGAGGCTGTGTTATACCAGTGATCTTGAAGAGCTCCATCTCATCTTTGTGCCTTTATTGGATTTCGTATTCCTTCTCCAGATAATGCTTATACTGTATGACTCTTAGTAAATCAGGAAACCATTTAAAAAAAAAGCAAAGGGGAGTAAGGGGGAGGCGAGTCATGATGAGGTGGCACGGTGGCAGAGGATCTTTTCCAGAGGGAGGTGGGATTCAGATTGGGCAGTCGAGCTGCAAGGTGCGTTGGGAGAAAGTATGTATCATTACAGCTTCAAAGGGCTAACAGATGAAATGTGCAGTCTTAAAACTGAATGAAAGCAAGCCTAAGGCTTTGATTCCTTTCCAAAACACTTCCTAGAAATTACGATGTCAATAGCTCCAAAGACTTGGAACATACAGGTTTCTTCATCTGTAGAAACATTTTAGTCTTTCCCCTGATACTGCTTATTGTTCCCTTTCTGGCAGTCATGTGCCACTTCTCAATTTGAAAACTATGCAAAATGCAAACAAAACCCCTAAAACCCTGTTTAAAAATATATCGGTACGAACAAATGCAACTGTTAAGGCTCTTCCAGATTTTTGGGTTAATTCCCTCCTAATTCTGGAGTGGCACTGCTCTGAGAGCTGATAATTACCTCTCTGCTTTTTTGGTGATTTGTGTGTTTATATCCTGCATCAATAACCTAAGGAGGAAGTATGATACGTGAGATACTAAGAATTGTTCAGTACTGTACTTTTTAAACTATTTTTTTATAGGCTACGCTTTCACACTGTGTTGTGGACTGTTTTACTAGTTATATGTTTAATCAAGAAAGGAATAAAGAAATAAAATGAAAATGGATTTGTTGAACCATGTTACTCCTACTTGGAATTAAAATATTAATACTTTGTGTCTACAATTAGTTAAGATAAGCTGAAGTAAGGCTGCTTTAATTCTGAATTAAAGTATTGTATTTGGATTTAATGTAGTTTATCTTATCCACTTTAAATGGTAGTTCAAGGGTTTTCTTTTTCCATGAGGTGTTGTTAGGTGTTTGCATATAGATTGTACACATAAGGTTGCTTGTATTACATGTCATCCTTTTACTATTTTATTGACATATTTTGCATTAAAAGAAATTTGGTCTTTGCAGCGCTAATCATACTGATTGATCCCTAAAAGAATGTTTATGGTTTCAGATTGGTTGATTTGCTTTTTCTCCATAACTCTGATTTTTAAGACTATGTCTGTTGCTTTTTTTTCTGTGGCAAAACCAAAATAACATCAGCTTACAATTCCTTTGAGGAGACAGTTACATTTGAGCCTTCGTACATGACTTCTGACAGCTAAATATGGCATACCATGATGTGATTGTTGATGGCACTGGAAGTGCTTTTTCCTTGATGTTTAGGAAGAAAAATAGTTTTAATCAATTTAGGTGCTAGCAGCAGTCTCTTATTTAATAGTATTCTGCATTAAGTTTCAGTAAGCATTTTAAATTATTGCAGTTTTTATTATGTTGCGAATTCTGTTTGACTTCATTAGCACCGTACAAAATCAGGAATGCTTTTGTCATTAACTGCTTTGTCTTTTTTTTTTCCTCTTCAGCATACCCATGTGCCACGACTCATACCTTTAATAACAAGTAACTGTACTTCAAAATCAGTTGCAGTTAGAAGGTGAGTACATTAGAAATAGCAAATTATTAAAGCTGTTGCTTTTTCAAATATGATGATCGTACGTTGAAAATAAACAGATTTGAAGATTTATGACCATTAACTCTGAATACACAAAACTGTGTTACACAGTAATCTACAAAAATTAATTTCAGCAAAGTTACATTGGGTCGCGGTGAGGAATGGTATTTCCTGCCGTATTGGGGGACATACTTTGTATCCTTCTGCAGAAGTTGTTCTAATTTAAAATGTTCCTAACACTTGTTGAAAAAAGTACCTTCTGATTTAAAACCAGAAGGCTGGGAGGGGAACCTGTAGTTGAATCTGTGTTGCTCAGTGTAATGAGAATAAAGAGCACAGGTATTGAGAGGCACTGGGAGAGTGTGAAACTGATATGCACGTCTCTGCGAAGAATCAGCCTGTTGGTTACTGTTAGGGCCAGACTCGACAGGGCTAGTGCGGTTAGCTCTTGTTGAAGCACTACCGCATACTGCAACGCAATGTGTGCCTGCACCTTGCTCTCCTGGTGCCAGGAGGACTTTGTAACTTTTGCGCAGTGACGTTTGAATGCGTGGAGCTAGACTGTCTGATGCTGTGCCCAAAATAATAAAATGACCACGCTGGGGACTGTGGGATTGAGACAGTGGTTGCTACCTTAGATGGGATGTGGTGGATCAATGTGTTGTCATGTTTAACAACTGAAGTGCATCTTCAGCGTGTTGTTTTTTCCAAGAACGTGATACTTGAACGCTTGGATTGGCTCTTGACAAAATTAATTGGTTTCTGACAGAGTGTCATTTTCTGCACAGATTCTCACGAAAGTGGTTCACGCTGTTTCTGGACCCATGCTAGCCCTGAAAGCGATATAGCCATGTGTATGCAAGAAATAGCTTGAGCATCTAAACTATTAGCTGTGAATCTGAGCTGTCTTTGCATCCAAAGCGAGTATTGTCTCAACCCAGATTATACTGACCTGTCAAAACTTCTGGTTTGACTGCAAAACAATTCACAGGGCTTCAGTGCCTCAGCTTTGCTGAGGAACATTAGACTGTAGGTGGCTTTGGTGCTGCAGCTCACAATTGAGTGAGCATAAATGAAGGTGGCCAAAATTGTATTATTTTCCTACTGACTTCATTCCTTTGGAAAGACAAAGGAAAAATATATTGGTTATAATAGTGAAAAGCCTTTTAGGGTTTCTCGTCATGTCTTGTAGGTGTCCAAAGCATTTGGGCAGAATAAAAATGAAATCTACCCCTCCAAAACAGGTCAAAGGTGCAATACAACCAGAAAAAGTAATAGTTCCGGACAGTAGAGTCCACTACCTTTTTGAAGACTTATCTACACCTTCCTAATCCATATTGCTTTGATTTGTTCACCAGGATCTAGCTTCAGATATATTTTAAAGTATGCCTTTTGCTAATGGCTGTCTGCTAAATTGTCAAGAATTCTGAATTAATAATGAGTAAGGTTACATAACTTAGTTTGTACAGTGCCAGCAAATCTTTAGGAGTGCTTTCTGTATGCGGAGCCCTGTAATAATGGTCTCATGTTTTCCTTTATGCTACATACTCAGTAATGACAGATGAAAGGATGGGAATAGTATTTGGGACAGAAGTGCACTGCCATAGAAGCATTGTGTTGTGACTTAATAGCTGAATTTTTAAAGTGGGGTGTGTTTGGGTTTTTTTTAATACTAAGATTTTATAATTTGTATGATTTTTAAACTTTGGGTTTTTTGTCTATTATTTTGGGGCTAAATAAAACTGACATAGCATATGTGTACCAACATGGCAGATGGTTAATTGAACCGCATCTATTTTTTTGAAGTTTAGAATTAGTTAGCCTGTGTGTTTGCTTTCTATACAGAATGTTTTAACTCTGCAATAAGGTGACCAGTGTCCTTATTTGACAGATAAATGTACTTTTATTTCATGTGTATGTTTCCCTCAGGGGAAAAGGATAAAGTTACTATTTATTCCGCAGGCACATTAGAGAAATGAGTATTAATTATAACTTTTTGTTCTGTCCTTTTAGGCGCTCCTTTGAATTTTTAGACCTGTTGTTACAAGAGTGGCAAACGCATTCATTGGAAAGGTATGAGCCAGTATACTTTTTTCCCAAGAATAAACTGCTAATGAATTTTAAGACAGAAATCTTTTCATTGAATCCTTTAATTGGATTATATTATTCAGTGTTGTCCAACCTTTCCAGCATACACAACTGTTCTAGCACAGCAGGTCATGTGGCTCATTCAAATGCCAGGCAGAAAGAGAGCTCTATGTTCCAGTCTTGACTTAGTATTGCCTCCTCTCCTTACCCTCTGCCTCTTCTTGTATACCGCATGTGAGCAATATGTACCATGCTTTCTCAGAATTTCACTTGTATCATGTATCCTGTGCAGCAAAGATGCACAGGTAGGCATCTGTCTTTTTTCCTGAAAGGAGAAATTTGTGTGTTCACCGTAAAAGAGGGAAAATGGGATTAGGCTGGAGGACTTTTTCTGGCAATGATCAAGAGCACACTGTAGCTTCTCCAGGTAGATAGGAAAATAGTGTATGCATCAGCTCTGCAGAATGTATACTGTAAGCACAGGGTCAGAGCAAAGGGAGTACAGGACCTCCAGGGAAGGCTCCATCGTCACCTTTCCAACCCTTCAAGGTGCTCCTGAGAAAGGGAGCAATGGGGAGATCACTTGATTTATGTCAGTGTGTGTGTGTATTTTAAAAAAAAAAAAAAAGCAAAACCTAACCAACCAAACAAAACAATCCCCTCCCAAAAAACCAAAACCCTAAACATGTCTTGAGTTAAAATCATCACAATTTTTGGTTGTTCTGATGCACGCTTTGTTGTTCTTTGAGCATGTGTTGAGGTTTAGAACTTGTACACCTAAAGATTTCAGAGGTGAACTTCCAGGAAAGCAAACTTACTAATCTTAACTGTTTCATTTTTCTTACTATTAATATATTAGGGGAAATAATTTTTGCATTTGAGGAAGATAAGTGTCTTAAAAAGTTATTTTAAAATACCTTTTTTTAAAGTGTGATAGCTGGATGTATGTCTGAAAAATCTTTTAGATCGAAGGAGGAAGCTTACCTAAACCTTTACAGAAGGTGCAATTATGTCGTCGGTGTGCTAAGCGTTTGTTTACTTCATATCTTAGAAAGAACTACTATCTCAGTGTTTTTTTTACTTAGAGAAGTTAATTGAAGTGTAAAACTTTACTGCTTAAAATGGGATTTGGAGTAGCAAAATAGCATGAAGAATTTCTCTCTTCTAGGCATGCAGCTGTCTTGGTTGAAACAATCAAGAAGGGCATTCATGATGCTGATGCAGAAGCAAGAGTGGAGGCAAGAAAGTGAGTTTTGACAATGTTTTCCTCTGAAAAATTGTTTTACGTGAGCGATAGAAGGCTCTAATCGGCAGTCAGCAGCTAACTATGGCTGAAGAAGAGGATACAAGTTAGGTTGAAAATTGGTGTTTCTGTTCTCGAAATCCTGAATTAATATCTAGTTTCTTTTGCAAAAGTTGAGGCAATTAACACTGTCATGCAGCATTTGAGGATTCTACTGAAATGAGTCATAAAGGTTGATACTGCTGCATAATTCTTTTTTTTTTCCCCCAGCACTTTGACAAGTGAGTAGTTCAGAAAAGAATTTTGCTTGCTTCCCCACAGAATCAGTAAGTCAATGTGAGAATTTCAGAGGACGGACTAAGTTATTTTGAAAAGATTTTTTCAGTCAATGTAGCTGGTTTCTTTTACGATTTGATGAGCAGTATTGTATGCATTACATATTTTCAGTCTGAGTTCCTTTCTCTCCCATCCCTGGTTCATTCTGTAATCTTTATTTCCTGACTCCACAATTTGAAGAAAATACAGAGCAATTATATGTGGTTATTTTCTTATTTTGCAGGGCTTATCTGGGTCTTAGAAATCACTTTCCTAGTGAAGCTGAGACTCTGTACAATTCTCTTGAGCCGCCCTATCAAAGAAGCCTCCAGACCTACTTGAAGAATTCTGGCAGTATAGCATCTCTCCCTCAGTCAGACAGGTCATCCTCCAGCTCACAGGAAAGTCTCAAGTAAGGGTCACTTAACTGTTTCTGAGCCTATAAACAAAAACTTTCTCAAAAGCAAATGAGCCAGACTTCTGTGGTGTACAAAAAAGCTGCAATTGTATTTTGTCACTTCTAGTTTTTTTCATAAAAAATGTTTCATTGTGTTTTGCTATCTGAGAGTATTACCTGAGAAAAGTGAAAAATAACAGCGGTCATTAACTAGATTTCAGCAGGCTGTTCTTATTCATATTTTTATTCCTTAGCAGCCTCTGTTACACCAAAATATCTTCAAGGTTCACGTCTTGATGCCCAGCATTCGGGCATTTCCTAAGTCTAGGAAAGAAATAATGGCATTACTCCTTTTTTTTTTTTAATCCCTTCTCACTGGGAAGCATGAGAAAGAGACTGACAGTGAGATTCATTCAGATTGGAGATTGGGTTTTTTGCCTGTCTTCACAGTATTGAGTATGTATTAGCAGTATTTTGCAGCTATGCTAATTACTAGAGGGTTGCTCTGTGCGGCAGTCAGTGCTGTATTAAAATGTATAGCCAATCTTGAGCTGAATAGGTTAAAAGTTTGCTTAGGTACCAATAGCAAAAGAAATCTGTTGGCTTTTTAGTAAAAATGTGAAATAGTAGTAGTATGTGGTGATTTTTTTTTTCCCTCACATTCTAGAAAGCTTCCTCAAAGTATTTAAACCTCTTAAGATTTCAATTCAGATGTAATTATAAAAAGCATTTTAAAATAATTGTCTGTAATGTAGGCTATTGCTAACACTTCATTTTCCACAAACAAATGTTTATTCAAATATTAATTACTCTTGTTTAAATTAATCGATATTTCCTGTCTGAAAATCAAGGTGCTGTTAACGAGTTACTAGTAATAAAATGTTAAAAACTAAATTACGGCGAAATTAGAATCTTAAAATACTCTTAAATCCCCAGGTAAGTGTTACTTCCTGTATTGCAACATATTTTAAGTACTGCAGTATGGAAAGGGAGGAGTAAAATAAGAGACAAACACAAGAGATCATGATATTGGAAATAAATTTTTAATGGAGTTTTCACTAATTTTGCATTTAGATGCATGTTGTTTTCCCTGTGTTACCCGAAATTATATTTCTGGCTTCTAATATAGATGCTGAATTCTCCCTGTATACAGTAACTTAGTAAATATGGGTATGGTTTTCCTAAAAGTCTGATCTTCCATGATTTTTGACCCTCTGAACTTACAGCTCTTACAGATCATTGATGATGAAAAATGGTTTTAAGGAGGATGGTGGAATGAGAGAAATGTGGTGACTTGTGCCTACCTATATGAAACTGTTTAAATGAACTGTCAATCACAATAGATTGTGCAAGTGCTGAAATTGTAACAGTTGTCTGGGCCTTCTGTTCAGAGCAACTCATAAGGTCAGGATGCACCCAGGAGCTCTGCCTGGGCCTCCTTGACTGACTTGCAGCAAAATGCTTCCAAAACACTAGTTAGTAATGTTGGAAAAGCAGGTATTATTTATAATAAGCTGCAAATACATGATCTTCTGTGAGGAGTTAGGTAACAGTGCTGACCTCTATATTCTCATTGAGCACCAGAGCTAATAACTCAGATAAATACACAACATTATGCATCTCATTAGACAGGGATTATTTTTACTAAAGCTGAGACTGTAGACTCGGACTGTGATTTTGCCTATTGATGAAATAGTCAACTATTTCAGCAACTACAAACCTTCCCAGTCAGAGAAATATGTCTACATACAAAAATATGGCTACATACAAATCAATGAACAAAGTATCATGCGTTCTTCTACTAGCCTTTTGCTTTTCCCTGGTCCCTCTGACTGCATTTTACCCTTCTGAACCAGTAAGAAGGAAGGGCTCACAGTCAAACTTGAGTAGACAGAAAGATTTTGCTTCAGCAACTACTTATATTTGCAGTAAGAGTAAAGGGAAATGGAGAGAAAACACAGAGGAAAAGACATGGGATTTTTCTCCTTTTATAAATTGTGGGAGCCTCTAACATTGAAACAGGGCAAATTCCATGTAGCTGCTTGGAATTTCCAGCATTTTTCCCGTTTAATTTGTAACTCAGTTCTTGGGAGATACAGGACTGGAGGAGGCTTTTGAATTGTACACCTGTTTTCCTTGTTACTGCAGACACCACTTCACGTAATTTCTTTAATAAATCAAGCTTTTTGTGTAGCTCCCGCTATTTTTGTTTGACAGCTGATTTAGAAGATCATCCCTGTGGTTAAAAGCTTGTACTGACAACCTTAAATGTTTCTGTGACCGAGTCTGGAATGCCTGAACTTTGTGTTAGCAAAGTGTGCCTATTGGTAACCAAATGATTAATGCTTTGTGATGAAGATGTAATTTTATAAAATACAAACGATAAGAGGATTGTGTTTTCCACATCATTCTGTATTGAATGTGTTTATCTAAAATATGCTGAGAAAGTTGAAGGGGAGTAAAGAACAGAAGATTATTTTTTTCCCCTCTCTTTTGCCTTTTGGATCTGATGCATGAGACTTACTGGGTTTATTGACTTTTTTTAATTTTTTTTTTCCAGTCGGCCTCTATCTTCTAAATGGTCTGCAGCCAGTCCAGCAAGCCTTGCAGGCAGAGGTAAGGTGGTTGCTATACAGTGCAGTGCAAAATAATTGTTCTTCGTTCTTTGAATTAGAAGTTTTAAATGTAGCTTAAAATCTCGCTGTCTTAAGCATTTACCCTGTTTCTAAGTTGAATAATGGTATGTGTCACTACAAACTGCATCTGGAGCTGATTGCCTCATACTTGCTTCACATTTTATGTATTTTCAGTTGTTGCAAGTATAAGACATAATTTGCTATGCATTAGTACTGTTAATTGATCATCTGCCTTGGAGTTCTGTCATGGAACAGTCCCTTTGAAAGAAGCAAAACATTATTTTATAGTCTATTCATGATTATTAGGCTTAGGGCAATTGGAAATGAAGGACTTGTACCTTTCATCTATTCCCATGTAGCTGCTGCTCTTTATAAAAAACAAAACCACAGATTTGTAATTCAGAGAGTTTAATTTTGTCTTGAGTTTTCAGAATTTAATATATTGTTCTCTTTTCACATAATGTGTTTGTAACTCTTGTGGAGTAAATCATGGAACTCCTTTTTACAAATGGCCAGTAATTGACAACGCTT
>VYXH01000976.1:71973-143687 GCA_013397275.1 Burhinus bistriatus | reverse complement strand
GGGGGGGGGGGGGGTGGGGTGGTGGTGGCGGTGTCAGCTTTTGAAGACATGAACCAATGGTTAAAATGAACGGAAGCAAATAGTTAATATTTAGTAAATAATAGGAGGAGAATGTAAAAATACTTTACAGAAGATTAGACCCTAAAGCAATTCAAGGTAAGCATTTAGCTTGCCTGTGGCTTTATCCTAGCTGAAGTGTGGGAATGTTATCTTCCCTCAGTATCACGAAGGATGCTGAGAATTTCCTTACATTTGTGATGCATTCAATAATGTAATAAATCACATAAATGTTCAGAATTATGTAATTTGTACTAGGGTGGGAGCACATAGTTTGTAT
Source organism: Burhinus bistriatus (assembly GCA_013397275.1). Lineage (NCBI taxonomy): Eukaryota > Metazoa > Chordata > Aves > Charadriiformes > Burhinidae > Burhinus > Burhinus bistriatus. The sequence goes on along the minus strand of VYXH01000976.1, from coordinate 143,350 downwards.
TAAATAATGGTGAAGTTTCACACTGAATGAAGATAAATACTACTGTAAAGTAAACTTTTTTTATCTATTTGAAGATGTCGCTGCTCATTGCAGAGGGGTTGGACTAGATGACCTTTAAAGGTCCCTTCCAACCCAAAGTATTCTATTATTCTATGGATTTCATGGCAATACGAGGTCTAGTATGCTTCTTAAACTTAATAATACTTTGTTTAATATTAACTTGACTTATACTATTTTACATTGTTTTCTATACTTTTTGCAGGTGTGCTGCAGTAGTAGAAAATGTTGACCTTTTAAATACAATGAATTTTATTCATTACCAACTAACTTCCCGTTGTTTTTTTTTTTTAATTTTTTTGCTAGTTTCAGGCAGCAGCAAGAGTGTTCCAAGCCCAGGAACTCTGCAAAGGTCTCGCAGTGACATTGATGTTAACGCTGCCGCAGGTGCAAAGGCCCGCCATGCTGCTGGACAGACAGCTGGAGCTGGGCGCTTGTCAGCAGCTGGTCTACCTCCGGGATCTTACGCTTCGCTAGGTAAGGGAAACATCTTTACCATATTGTGAAATATTTTTTGAGGTTTTTGATCAAAAAGTTATGGGAAAATACTTCTACGTTTGAAATATTTTCATCGTTTTTAGTAGTATTGGAGTATTGCAAAAGAGCAGGTATTCTGAAGTAAGTGTCCAGCTTTGCTAGATGTTTTATTTTTCTTGTGTTGGAAGAATGCCAATGCAAAGAATGTATCCATACTATGCTCTTTCAATGTGGTAATCTGGAATTAATAAGTTTTGGAAGGAGCGGTACCTTCGCTTAACAGTAGATGGTGATCAGGGATTTTTTTTGTTTCTAGAAGTAATTAGGGAAGTAAGTGTTAGGATTTTTGATTTTCCATTTTTCTCAGCTCTTTAGCTGACTATTTTACAACAGTGCTAAAGAGACTTACTGGCAGTAAGTGATTGGCTTCTTCACGTAATACAGAAGTGTTTTACACAATAATATGCAACATTGATTTCACAGATTTCTTCCAAAGTATGTTGATGGAACCATGTGTGTGTTTTTATCTAGGTGACAGTCTTCATTGATAGGAATACTAAGTGAGGAGGATAAAGGAATACAGACATGTTTTTGTTGGTTTTAGGTTATCCATACTGCAGGGGTAGCAATGGGGGAACTGAGGTTCAGTGCTCACAAAACTGTTAGTTTTTTCTTCTCAGCTTGTGTGCCAGCTAGATCACTAAGGAGGCATGTCCTAATATCAGTATTGCTGAAGACGGTCACAAGAGAGGCAGAGAAACTATAGAGTTCTTCTGATTAATTTGCGTTTGAGGAGATGTTAGGATACACTTAGGCTACGGTTTTCAAAGTTTTTGGTTGTACTTTTTTAAATTAAAATTTAAGTTAAAAACTGTTTTGAATTATTGTTTTGTTATCAGGGCCTACTTGAAGCGGTTTGAACACCATTGATTTTAGGATTAAGTTTGAGTGTGAGCCATGCTGGCTAAAAGGAATACTTGCTACTTGAAATAGTAATTTTGGGTGTGGGCTCCCTCTAGTGTCCACAGCGAGGGAATCGGAACCTGCTGGGTAGCAAGTGGACACCAAAGTTAGTCTGCTCAGTTTGCTTGGTGGAGGAGATATGCTTGTGATTACCACTTGAGGAATCCTCAGCTCCTCCTAACTTAATGCCTAAAAGCCTGAAAGAGGTGGTGTCCTGGTTTGGTTATTCTCCAAGATCAGAGTATCGCCTAGTCTGTTTTGGTGCGCAATAGGACGTATTCTGAATCTCAGACAAAATTCAGCTATTCATTCAGAGTTCAGCTATTGTGAGAAGTAAGTGTGAGACAGAGCATGCTGGTAGAAGGGAAGGAAAAAAAAAAGGTCAAACAGAAAACAAAGATTAACAGAGAGAGATTTCTCTATCTACTTCATGCTGCTGAAACGAAAGGACTACTTTGGTCTTAAGAGTTTCACAAAAAATGAGCTCTTGATTGGAGTTACTGATTTGCTTTCAGAACATTTTAAGCAATATGTTATTCATGCCCAGAATTTTGGAAGCAAGGATTGAGAAGGGCACAAGGGCACAGAGGTTTTCAGGGAAGTTGAGTGTTGCTTTTATGCAGGAAAATATCAGAAATAAAGAAATTGCTTATTCTCTTTGTAATGTATAGATTTGGTGAGTGGGGGTGGGGAGAGGAATAAATAGGCAGTAAGTCCAGGTCATATTCTTGTGAGGGATTTGAGTAGCTGGAAAGCTTTGTCTTGCTAGCAAACGCAGTCACTTGTGGGGAAGAATGCAATGGTGGTTTGCAATGGCAAAATAATGTGACACTAGTAATGTATAGTAAAGTCAAATCCTATTACAGATGGTATAAGGGCAGAGACAGTCAACAGAATCACAGGGGTTGGAAGGGATCTCTGGAGATCATCTAGTCCAACCCCCCTGCCAGAGCAGGGACACATAGAGCAGGTTGCATAGTCAAGGAGACCAATGTTTGTTTGCAGTCACACAAAAGCAGTACTGCTTGACTGATCTTGGCTTTTTCTCCTAACAGTTTTTAATAGTGGCAAAGGTAATTTAAATGACACGTACCCATCCCCTCTTACCTTTGTAGAGAGTGTGACTGTCGTGTGTTTGGCTATAGATTAACCATGGAATCCACCTCAAGATATCGTTTGCTCTTAGTTTTCAAAAGGCAACCTTAAAGTGGAGTGTTAATCTAAGCAAGTGCCATGTTTCAGAAAATAGGCTAATTTGTAGACTTCTCCCCTCTGTTCATTTTAAGGGAGTTGTTTATACTAAATCCAAATATGGCAACTTAAATGACAGAATTGTCAGGATAATGCTGACCATGGTACTAATGCCTAGAAAATGTTACTGTATTTCCATAAAGCTTTCCACATCTTCTCAGGTGTTGCAGTCAATACCAAAATAACTAACATTGTCTCCTGGAGCTTGAATTTATTTTCACCCTTACTTACAGAGAAACATCCACTTTTTGCTTACACAACTGCCAAGTGTAGAGCTCAGAGGACCACAAGTTCATGAGCATAGTAATCTATAATTGTCTCCACCCATCTCTTCCCTTTTTATTATTAATAGAACAACTCTTCCTTGCTTATTTATGATTTTTTTTAAAGACTGCTCTAGAAACAGGAGGACATTCTCTACTTGAGTTATTCTAAATGTTGACTATCTTTGGCATTCTTAAGTATTAATGCCCTTTTTGAAGACTTGAGCTGTAACTATGTATGTCCCACAGTAAATATTTTAATTTTGATTGTTATCGTCAGAATATGTATGTGCTACCTTCCAGCTGACCTGGTAGATCTTTAATGCTTTTAAACCAGAGTGGAACTTTCTCCAATTTGTCCTTTGTCTTTATTGTGATGTCTTTTTCCCTCCTGTCCCTTACACCAGGTGGGGCTTCATGCTCAGTAGCAGATTTCGTATGAAATAGAAGTATTGTGATTCAGTAATGATAAGTACTGATGCTTCAGTAACAGTTGACAGCAAGCATGAAACAGTTTATAAATATTTTAGGGTAAGGGTTTGCTCAAATCTGGGTAATACAGAGAGGGGTACTTGCACCCCGTTCTGTAATTTTCTACCTTGGACTGAGAGAAACCAGCTTTACTTAAGGTAACTTATACGTGCATGAATTAGATAAACATGTCTGCTGTATTTAATATTAATGTATTTTCCTTAATTAATGTTTTATGACTGCTGTGAACACCTTTATTCTAACACACTAAGTTTTCCATGTTTCTTTGCCTGCTTTTTCAACAAAGAGGATACTTCTGACAAGATGGATGGTAAGAAATTGTTTAGTCTGTCCTCTGATTCTATTAAATATTTAATAAAGTGCCTTTTATGTAAATTTATTGATGTTTAATATATTTGTCTGTTCATTAACAAAATACTATGCTGTTTTCATTAACCCCATGTAATCTTGTCTTAATGTATGTGTTGTGTTATGCCTGTATTTGTCAATATTTTTGATGATTGGTCTGTATCAGCAACAGAAACTTTATCAGAAATTGGACATTACTCCTATTTTTTTTAAAAAGCTCTATTAATTACAGAGCAATTCTGTAATCAATATATGCTTTTTTAACTAGCTATAGTTTCATTGTGTTTCATAGTTTTACCTGTAAAGTCAAATTTTTTGACTTCTTGGCAGAACAGCAATGGGAGAGAAGACGATGCTTGACCACATAATTAAAGATTTTTAAAAAAATAAACCTAAAATCTTCCCTTTCAAAACTACTCGATCAAAACGTAGTCTAGCTACATAATTTGAAGTGCCTGTATGTAAATCCTGTAATACAATGTAATTTTATTAAAGAATAGTTTGTTAAGAAGACCTACCTGTTAAAATAGCTTAGTAAGTATTCCAGCTAAGTTTTAGCCCTTACTTTTTCTTAATTCACAGTATTAAACACATGGAGGGAGTTGTCATATGTTTTTATCCTAACTGCAAAGCAGTTGAGAATCAGGCTTCTCATAGCAGTTGTCTGGTTCAGGTGTGTGTAAGTAATGCTTCCTGTGTAATAAAGTGACAGAGTCCCAGCTTGATGACTGATAATTCTGGTTCTAATTTATTGCTGGGGAACACAAGTCAGTTATCTTTGCTACGTACTTAATAATTCTTGTCATGTGTTCACATGTTTCGAAGAATAAGTAGTTTACTAGAAGCAAAGCAGGTGATATTTTTTATAGAAAGGAAAACAGTAAGAAGGTAGAACTTTAAAACCCAGAATCTTGAATCATTTTAAAGCACAGAAAATCAGTTTCATGAGAGATACTTTCTGGAAGAATTTGAGCCATTTTTGAGTATTGCAGATGGCAAACCTACTTTAATAAAATCAGGGGCGTTTGTATGGGATGGTAGTGTCTGTCTTGCTTATTTCCATATCAGATTTCCTTATACTGCACATAATAGGATTTATTTATAACTATCTGTGATAAACACTTAATCTTGAGCTTTTGCACATTGTCACCAGCAATAAAGGCTTTTAGGGCCATGTGTACAGGCTTTTTCTTTTGCTCAGACTAGTAGTCACAACTATATGCTGTTCCACAGATTTGTTTAAGAGTAGTAGGGGAAGTACTACACAATTGATTGGAGTAACAGGGGTTTTTTTGTAGAGGATATCTATATGGATAGGCAGAATGTGTGAGACAGAATGAACACAGCTTAGCTCTCCAGCTGTAGTTGTATGATACAGCTGCTCTGATCTAACTGCCACCAGGAGGATCTAATCATTTTTGCTTTTCCCGCTAATCTTGACCATGTGTTTTTGCCACTTCTTTCACTAGTGCCGTGTAATACTCCCATTATCCATCACTGTACTTGAATAAACTCCAGAAAACTGATTTTGTAAAGCAAAAGTGAATAGTATTCTGCTATTTAGCTTTTGGAGCTGACAATGAGCCTTTAGCCATCCAAACCAGGTGGTAGCACAAGGGTGGAGAGGAAGGAGAAGCAGAAACACCCTTTTTTGGAGCAGCTATCTGTTAGCCTGGCTTATGTGTTGCATAGAACTTGCCTTCCAAGATCCAGCTCTGGAAGAATGTTGGATTTCAGGGGTTAGTTTACGGTTTTGGTTTTTTTATACAGACTGGCAAATTTGATCTGGAAATCTTTGAGGCACTCCTACATACATATTACTGTAACTGTTTTTGTGAAGAAGCATTGAAATTTACACTGAATTAATTTTTTAAGGGAGTTTTTAAAAATAGTGCCTTGAAGATAGTATAATATGAGAAAGCCATAGCCACATTTGCTGAGGAAGCTAAGTTCAGGCTAGCCAAAGACATTAACAGACATTTTAATCATTGTAGTTCTCATAGAAGGTAGCAACAGCAGAGAGTGAAAACAAAAATGGAAATACCCTTTTTTTTTTTTTTTTTTTTGAGGCATTTAACATTTCTGTGGACTGCTGTTTAGATAGCTTCCAATCAATTCCTAGGTACGGATGTCACTAAAAAGATTGTCCAACTCTCATTTTGTAATACTCAAGCCTTGTTAAGCTTGGCACACTTCTTCAAGTATGATTTGGTTTCAGCAAGCTCATATTACGTGCATTTCTCTGAGCAAAACTTGATCTTGTGCATGTAGATCTTCAGAGTAATCACGGACTTAATTCAGAGAAATACTCCTTGCTGGCAGTTCCTATGAAATTATCACTGTCCAGTATGGGAAACACTGTCCTCGTGTTTTTCTGTGAGGCTATTTGTAATAGTATGTTTTATATTTTCAGAAGAGCTCACGCTAAAATATTTTTAATGTCTGTTTTGATCTGTATATGTCATTTTGTTGACTTATCTCATAGATTTAATTTTTTCCTATTGATTTTTTGGGGGTGGTGGTTTTGTAACAGGTTCGGAAGGCAGTGCTATCTCTATATTGTGTTCTTGTAAATCACTAACAGAGTAGTATGGATGTTTCTTGATAATTTTGCTTCAGTTCAATAACAGAGTTGCAACACAAAAGCTTTAGCCCTCCTCATAAAATTTGTCAAGATTCATAAGATTAATCTCAAAAAGGAATTGGAGAGACACGGTATTGTTTTGGAATATCATGTATTTTATTATTTTTTCTGTTTAGGAACAGCTTCTGAAGATGGTAAGAAAATATTTTGTTAGACTAGCTAATATTTTCAGCTTCATATTTTCATTTATATAAATTAAGCTTTAAAAGTAGAATACAGTCTTTCTGGGGCTTTGTGGAGGTTCATAACTCCAGATAGCTTACGCATCTAATACTTGGTTGTCATGTAGTATTTTAAAAATTCTTTCGCTTTTATTTTAATTCTCAAGTACTCATCTGCAGTAGAAGTGTCATTGCTTAACATTTTTACTGTGAAAAAATACAAGAGCTTTATAATTTTGCATTTGTTTTTTAAAGCGAATCTTGTCACAGAATATTTCATCAAACGTGTTCATGCTCTGGGAAGCAGGTGCTACTATTACTCATCTCTTTGAGACTTGGAAATTAATTTTCAATATGCTATTAACATTTAAACCTGTCATTAGTGAATGGATGTAGAGACTCCAAGTGAGTTAACAGTTTATTTGCCTCACAAATACAAACTAGTTTTTTACTTTGATAAAATTGAACCAGGTTCCAAGCGATAATTTAACATAGTATTGAAATAGTGGCACTCTGTATTCCTAGGTTCTGGGGCCAAATTCTGAATGCAGTTACATGCCTTGCAGTCTCACAGCACTCAGTGGGAAAACATTGCCATTGCACGGGGATAACTAGTAGAGTTTGGACTAGTTAGTCTAACCATTCTTGATAGCATATTGTTTTCTAATAGTTTAGTGAATAACCTCCTTTATCCTGATTCTCTTCTTATAGACTCTCATCTATGGCTATTCCCTCTACTTGGATGAATAATATTAACTTGGTTGGTCTCCAAATTCTGCTGTGGAAAGCCTAAAGATGCGATAGAACTAAATACCAGTCCATGTACCTAAATCTTCTGGGTCAAATACTGACTCTACATGTCTAGAAAATATTTAAATTATACTGTTTTTAAAAGTGGATTACTTGTTGAGCTAGATCCACCCTGTACAAGCTTTTTGAGTTTTGTTTTTGCAACTTGTAAGAATTACGGTTACCGTGATTTTGGTCTCTGTTTCATATTTCTATTGTTTGAGAGGTTGGTTTAGGAAATGTAGTACATGACTCTACTGTAATTTTCTTTTATGAATAATCTTTCAGTTATCTATAATTCATCCAACTGGGGTCTTCCTTTCTTTTGTAATTTCATTGTATACTCTGGATGTTACGAGGAATATGGCTAATAATGCAGAAAGATTTAACCCAAACCCAAGGTGGTTTGGTGTTCTAGAGAGAAGTGAATCTGTTGTTTTAGTTGTAGATACTCAGTTTACTTTGTCTCTTGCTCAGTTTTTCTGTCTGTTGAGGACAGTAGTATTTCCCTCTATCATGTTGTCACTGAGAAGTACTGGAGTGTACTTAGTCTTCGCAAAATGCTGTAAAATGCTTCAGAAATCCTGTAGAAGTCTATATGACTGTAGACAGGAAAACAGAATCTTCAGTAATAGGAAAGCTAGTGTTCAGATTTCTAAAAAAGAGTAGTGAAGTTGGGAGGAAACCTCAGAACCCTATTCAAATAATAGTCAACATAATTTTTGTAGTTTTGTGACAGCAAAAGTAGAATTACAACCTCAAGTAATCATGAGAAGACTGTACCTGATATAGCAACGTTAGCATATGCATTGCCTATTATATTTAATAAACTTAACCTTTTTTTAGATATCAGAGAATCATAGAATGGTTTGGTTTGGAAGGGACCTTAAAGATCATCTAGTTCTAACCCCCTGCCACGGGCAGGGACACCTTCCACTAGACCAGGTTGCTCAAAGCCCCATCCAACCTGGCTTTGAACACTTGCAGGGATGGGGCATCCACAACTTCTCTGGGCAACCTGGGCCAGTGTCTCACCACCCTAATATAATCAACCTATTTATGTAGGAAGCAAGAACTAGCTAGCTAGTTCAGGGTGTTCAAGTGATAATGTGTAAATTGTTTACTGAAACATGTAGCATCAGAGGGGAAGTACTTTGATTCCTCTATTAAGTCCTTTAAGGTGTTCAAATATCTACTAATTATCCCAAGCGAATTTTCACCAATTGAGTTACGTTATGCTGCTTGTTTATCTACAGAAACTTAAGAAAATATTGGTAAAAGTTACTGATGCTTTGCTTTCTACATTACTGTGAAAAACTGATTTAATGCCATTTTTCTTTTACAGGTCGTGTACGAACAAAGCTTTCAACACCTTCTGTTGGTATTGGAAATTCTAAAACCGATTCCAGAGGACGGAGTAGAACCAAAGTGGTGTCACAGTCTCAGCGTATGTATTATTTGTTTATCAGTTATGCCTGTTAAAGAGGCCAAATGCTTAAGCAAATATTCATTGACCAATGGCTACAGTCAAAGTTAATTTAAAAAAAAAAGCTACATACTGAGTTGTTGTTCTGTGCCTTAGGTTCATCATCGCCAGACAAAAATGAAGGTATTTTTTTTCAGTGTTTTGGATCAGTGGTATTTGCATGCTTTTCTGATTCATGTTGTTTTTCTCTGGACAAAATACTAGGTTAGGTCTTAGTTTGCCAATTAAATTAGATAATGTAACAGGAAATTAAATGTACCCTTAAATTCTGTCTTCAGTTATAACTTCTCAACATTCTTTTCCCCCCTTTCTGACGTCCCCTACAAGAAAGACCAGTAAACTTGTGTGTCAGTTACATATGACACGTGGATGAGTAATACAGAAGAATGGGTAGGCTGAATGGTGTCCTCCGTGTTACTTGCAAAACCTAATTTTCCTTTTTTCAAAAAGCCAGAAATACCTATTTTCATTTTAAGCTAGCCACTACTCTAACTCATGGATATATACTCCTTTTTATATACTTGGATATATACTCATTTTTTTGTATTACAGCTTCACTCTTCTTTGAAGTAAAAATAGTAAACCCTAACTTTATAATCAGTTACTTAGCTTATATTGAATCAAAGGGTTAAAATAAGCCATTTACTGTGTATCAGCTAATCCACAGTGATATTCTATGTGTGTTTAGAAACCAAAGCAAATGCAAAATTTCTGATCTAGCTGAGCACTCTGTCATTAATTAAAAAGACCTGATTGCCTCACACTCTTTGGCACTGGCTGACCTACAGCAATTTGTTCCCACGTCTGATGTCTTCAACAGACGTCTTCCAAGATCTGTAGTATTTTCAGATTCTCATTGTCATCTAATTAAGTGAAATACATGAAATTAATGAAAGGAAGACACATTAACAATAAAATTAAAATAAGCAGTCCTATAGTTTGTCAGGTCTAATGTTATAAACCCAGTAAATTATACAGGATTTAAATTTTCCAGTACAATTCTTTTGCTATTGGTAACCATATCCACTTTCTTTTTTAAAAAAACCCTAAATTCTGTGTTTAATGGCAGAAACATTTATCTTCGTAGCAATGACTGCATTTATCATAAATAGAATGACTTTAAAGGTTAAAAAAGCAGATAGAAGAGTTTTGGGGCTTTTTTTTTTTTTCTGTTAGAGTTACTTCCTATTCAGTTTTGCATTACTTTGTTTTCCAACAAATACAGTTGGAACATACCTGATCCAATGCTTGCAGGTTTTGTGAAATAAAACTTTCAAAAAATCTGAACATATCAAATAATAAAATCCAATAACAGAAGTTCTGTTAAGTAATTTTTTGCTTTGACAGTGCTCTAATCCCACAAGCGTGTGTGGGATGAAAGCTTGAAAATCAGCTCTAGTTACTGGCTGTGACGAGGCTGTGCAAAACTTGTTTTACCTTTTCAGTGTTAAGATGACTACACTGTATCATAAGCAAAGAATATTTCATTAATAATTTAAGCAGGAGAGGAGGTAACAGTCTCGTGAGATCACTTTTTCCCTTTATGAAAAGCTGTAACAGTATCTGTAATGCTCTTCATTACTATCAGGAATGTTCTGAAATAAGCTTTTTGAAAATACCTTCATACTTTGGATAGATTTGGTGAATTCTTAAAACGTTAAGGTGTTTGATAAACTGTTTGGGGGAGGTGTTAAATTTAGGTAGCAATATAAGACTTTTGTGATGATCATCGTCATATAATATTAATTAAACTGACTGTATATTCAGGGAAACAAACTGAAGCTTTTTCAGTTTCTTTTTGATAATAATGACAGTTTTTACTGAAGAGAATTCATTTTTGCACAGTATTAATGTCTAAAGAGATAAATTGAATTGATATTGAAATAACTAAATTTGTCTACATGTGATGATGTGTGAAAATTAAATGCATGAATGCATCTTTACCGCCTTTTATTACTACTTCTATTCAGAACTGATGGCTTCAGATAGCTCATTATAACCTGTCAGTGGGGGAGAACAAGAATTCTGAGATGTTTTAAGGAAGATAAACAGGGCGAATCCAAATGGACAGGCGAAGGAGAATTGTCAGGCACTGTATGCCAGCTATTTGGGTGATGCTTCTTTATGCGACTGAAAATTTACACAGCACTGTGGGGAGCGAGATGCTTGATGTTTCCATACAGGGGGTTGTTTTAGTTCCCCAGCTTATAGTGGGAGAATAGCTTCATATTAGATTTAAGCTTTTATTTTTTAAAAAAACCATTGTAACAGATGCTTTTGTACATTTAGGGTTACAACTTTAGCACTTTTGTTCAAAGATCATTTTATGAAAGACTTGCAGATTTGAATGCTTTTACAAAAGATACTTTTTTAGGGTTTTAGAAGCCCTTTACTCTTCCTCTTCTATTTTTAAATCGTAACGTAAAATAAATACATATAAAATCTATAGCTCATTGTTTTATTCTTATCCGTGGAAAAAAATTGTTTCATTTTTTTCCTCTTCCTTCCTGTTTGGTTGTCAGGTAATTCAGCAAGGTGTGCTAAAATTACATTACAATCTTCATTCAGAGAAAAAGAATTAAATTTCTGGATGGAAACAAATTCTTACTTTTATACTCCAGATTAATTTTAAAGAGGAAAACCTGAAATTCTATGCAAGTCTTTTCAGTTGTGCCATTGTGAGGTTTTTTCTTTTGTCATCCACCGCACTTGCAGCTCAGTTCCTTTACTGTCTGTCAAAAAAAATTGTTTTGGCCTTGTGTGTAATTTTTGTTCAGCTGTTGAACTTTTTGAACCTTTTTGGCAATGTTATATTCTTTTAAAGTGATACGAAGGCTACAGTTTCATGTTTAATTGAAATTTAATTCTTCAGTATTATCCAGTTGTTGATTAGAAAGCTGAAGAATTGTAATTTGCTTGTGCAGCTTTGCTTCATCTGCTTTGTACCATAGCATCTGAGTTTAATTCTTCAACTGTGGAAGCTACTTAAAAGCACTGCTTTAGCATAACCCCCTTGTGGCTTTTTTTCCTGTGTGAAATGACTAAAGCTTTCTTATTTCCATTTGCCATCCATTTTTTAATCTGCTCTGCTCCCTCCCTCTTCATGGATTATAAACCCCTACCCTAATCCTGCCTTTACACTTGTTCAGGATCACAGTCTGCTAACCCCATCGGTGGTAAGAGTCTACAGAATTTGTGTATACATCATTGTTTGATCACGTGTTTGACATATCTCATTTAAGGACCCTATTCAGCAGAAATTCTGGCTTGTTTTGTGTAATAAAATTTACCTAATTGGATGTAAACCTTATTTAGAAGGCAGTAGAGTAATGGGAGGTTTTTGTCATTTTGGAATACTCTTAGTAATCCTTTCATAATTCAGTTCACTTAGATCTACTACTGGTGGTAGCACTGACAACAGTATGCCAATGCTGTTATTAGCATAAAGTTTTCAGGATATTAAGCTTCGTTTGGTCTATTTAAGCTATAGTGGTATGCTTTGCAGGTCAGACAGTAGAAAGATAAATAAAGTATTAGAGTGAGAGGTTGCATTTCTTCTGTATATTCTGAGAAGAGTAAATTTTTCAGGTTTCTGACCTATTGAAGAAAAGTCTCCAGCACAGTGAAAACTTTTACGATGTTTTCATTGTTTTAAAGAGATGTAAAATAGTGGAGGCTAGGAAGAAGGCATAGTAATATCAGGTCTAAGTTGAAATACCCCAAAATGTCAACCCCTTAATTTTTTTTAGACCATGGCAGTTTTATAGATTTGCCTATTCATTTTTTGCTATAGAAGTTATGCTTGTTTTCTCCAGGCTGTGTAATATTTTATTTATCATTTCTGCTGAATAGGTCCATAGTTTGGAAAAGGGATTTTGCTAAATAATCGTTTCAAGTTTGAATTCAAACAATGAATCTGAAAGTATATGCATGGTACATTGTTTTAGTTTTCTCCTTCCCATTTTGTTTCTTTTTCCATATAATCAAGCTTTAATCAAACTGTATCTTTTTTAAATTGTGCCTCATAAGAAGTAACCCATGAAACTCACTTGAGATGTTGCATGTTAAGTCTGTAGATCTGATAGCATAGCTATGATCATACAGTTACCTGATTGTTTAAAAGATTAACAAAAGGTTTGTATCTGTATGTAATTAACCTTTGGTTAAAATTATGTTTTGCTTTTTATTTGATCAGGCTTCTTGAATTCTCCAGCTAGAAACAATATAGCTATATCAACTGGTGGTATAAATTGGTTATAACTAGAGAAAAATGGATTCTTTGTTAGGGCATAGAACTTTTCTGTAACTGAAATATCAAAAATAGGGATCAGTGACCAGATACTGGTAGTGAGTACGGTGTGGTGAACATTTATAGCACTTTGTAGTGTATAGTTTTGATTAATAAAAATATAAGACGCTTAAATATGTCTTAACCATTTTTTTTACCTTGTTTAATCGAAGATTTTCTTTGAATTTGTGGGGTAACCTCCACAGAGATGAACATGAGTATTTTAATTCTCTTCAGTGACATTTTATTTAACTTCTCGGAGAATAGTGCTTGAAGACCCCATGCTTTTAAAAGCAAGGGAGAAGAGTTTAAATACTAGGAAAATGATGTTATTTTATTATAACATTGGTTGCATTGGAAGAGCTGGGGTAATTACTTTCTTTTTTTTTTTCTTTTTCTTTTTTAATAGAAAATGTGATTAGTGAGACCACATAGCTTAAATGAACACACTAATGTTCGTGTTAAGGACATTGGAAGTGTTGATGAAGACTAGAAATATTATTTATGACTTCTTGAGCATATCTAGTGCTAAATACCATGCCAAGTGCTTCCTTGCATTGATAATTTTATTTACCTTGTATGTAGTGCTATAAGAACTTGGACCAAGGTTTTCTATTTCATATTTTTACCTTGTAAGTTTATCCAGACCATTTCAATCTACCACCATTTTCCTACTAACTTTAAGCATTTTTTCCTTTTTAACCATGGTTGTTTATCTTCTATGCTGTTACTTATATTTATTCATTTTGCCTTCAGCTGGCAGTAGATCTGGGTCTCCTGGAAGAGTTTTGACAACAACCACACTTTCCACTATGAACACAGGAGTTCAAAGAGTGTTAGTGAATCCTGCAACTGCACAAAAACGAAGCAAAATCCCACGAAGTCAGGGATGCAGCAGAGAAGCTAGTCCTTCTAGATTGTCAGTAGGTAAGAATCACCGAATAACTCTTGGTTTATTTATAGCCCTTCTTACTTTAAGTGCTGGATATCTACAGCTTGCATTTAGTTATTGTTGGATGACAAAATTAGAATACCTATCAATAAAAATCTAAAACGTGCCTATTTTCTGAGGCTAGTTTGATATATAGACAGTTCTAAATTTAATCTGAAACTTTAGTTTTTTGCTGTCAGAATGCGGTAGTTGTTCATTTCCTCACCTCCCTTTCTTCCTTCTCTTTTTAACTTTTCTTCACTTCTTATCCCCACCCCCAAAATACCCACATCCATGGAATGAAAGCGTGATACCATTTTGAAAAGATTATTTTCTTCATTACTTTTTTGTGTCTTCTGTGTATGTGTGCATGCATGTGTGTACTTCTGTGATATAAAAATGAATGTCATAGGTCTTAAACCTCATGGTATAACGTGATTACACTTTATTACAAACATCATCATTGAAAAGTATCAGTGGATTTTAATGGTATTGCTGCTATTGGGTTTTATTTTTATTATTTTGATTTTTACCTTAGCTGCATTAACTTTATATTTTCCTTCTTTAGAAAGCTGTGGTTTTTTTCATTTGCATTACTGTTGATTAACTTGGTCTTGAGCACAAATTCTGAATCAATACTCTGTTCATATTTTTCGTTGCTTGTTTCCTCTCCATCCTTTTTCAAGAGATTTTTCAACCATTCAGCAAAAAGATGGTAAATCCCCATTTTTATCTGTGCGAAGAAATAATTTGATTGAACTGGCCACAGTTAGTGTAATCCAGCACAATCAAGAAAGGGTGTGGAAGCAGTTATGACTTACAATACGACATAGTCGTCAGTGTCTTGTCTTAGAAATACGTCTTTGATCTTACTGCAAAACAGAATTGCATTAAAACTGCAACTTTTCTTATGTCTTCTCCCTTCTGTGCTGCTGTTTGTCTGTACCCTGAATCATACTAGCACGAGGCAGCCGCATTCCTCGGCCTAGTGTGAGTCAGGGGTGCAGTCGGGAGGCCAGCCGTGAAAGTAGCAGGGACACAAGCCCTGTCCGCTCTTTTCCACCCCTTGGTAAGTACTCAGAGCCCCTTGTTGTGCATGGCTGTCTTTGCCCTTCATTATGTATGTGCACCTAACGAATCCGTGCCTCCTTCATTTAGCTTGTAGCCAGCCACCATTATTTTCCCTTCCTTTGGCTCGCTCACCACTTACCTCGATGGAGAATTGACCAATGTGTGAATGGATTGCACACTTGAAAAATAAACGCTTTGCTAGTGTTAGTCTTATCTTAAATGCCAAGTCTGGAGAGGCGAGTGTTATGCAGTGCCTAGATGCTTTTTTTTGAAAGGGCAATTCTGCCTTTGGAAAGTTTTTTGAAATGTTGTGTTTCTCATTTTATGACAGCACTCCTTGCTTGGGTGCAGTTAGATAATGTATTTCTCACTGAGGAGCTAGAGCAAATAGTAGAGCATGGCTGTCACCCTCTGCCTTTCCCTGAATCAACAGCTAGGGTCCGCTAGTACTCAAAATTGCTCCCTGAATAATTTTGGTATGTAAGAAGAAAACATGCCTCATTTTATGTCTCCTTAGCTATACTGTCATCACTGTATGATGTGAAACAATGATAAAATTTTAACTTTCTGCTGTTGAAGCAAGTAAATATGATGGTGTAGGTAAGGAACCAATCTACTGAAGCAGAACGCTATTCTGAGGCTGCTTTCCATTTTCTAAAAATGAACAGGGCAAGTAGCAAAGTCCTTATGCAAGTAGATGAACCAAAGTACAGTTCTGAAGTTTACTTGAATAAGTGATAAGTACTTGAAATAGCAGCTGTCGTTACTTAGGGAAGAGAGGCATTGAAAACTTCAACATTCACACATCCATAGCCACATTCAGTCCTCATTCCAAGACCTGCTATAAGCAAAAGTTTTGCTTTCACTTAGTGTTTCAGCTAATTGGCCTGACACTTAAAAGATTTTTCAAGATTGTCAAGCTGTCGTCTCCTTCTGAAAAGTCTATAAGGCATAGGAATATTAGCTTACAATTATTTTAACATACTGGTTAAGGATTAGGGGAGCTTCTTATCTCCATGTATCCTTGTCAAGGTTACTATGAAGTTGGTAGTAAAATTTGATACAACTATTTTTGTGTTGGGTTTGGTTTTGCTTTTTCTTGGGTTTTTTTGATTGTTTTGTAACACAAAACTATCTTTGTAAGATTATATCTGAAACTGATCTTTTTGGGTGTTATCTTTGTCTGAGTTAGTATTCAGTGTATATTCCTCTTTTGTTTGATCGAGTGTAGCTTACAGTTAAGGACTTTGTAATACTAGCTGTTAAACATAGTCTGAAAATAGTAAATATCTGGTTTCTATCTCAAATTGAGGCACCCGACTGTACTCCTAATTAGCACTGGAAGTCTACTGTGGTCTGTTAAGGCAGTATGCTTTCTGTCAGCCATGGTTTTATTGGGAAAGTACAGATTAATTGAATGAAAGCTGTTTCAATAACTAATGGTAATTTGGCCCGATGCTATTTAATTGGGAAATTAAATTAAAAGTAGATATTATGCAGGAACCATTAGTAAACTTGTATCTTTTACTAAAACACAGCTGGCAGACTGTGTTGTAGTACACACATACCTTCCTTTCTTTTAAAAACAAGGGTATTTTCCAGATCCTTTTGTGCTTCTTTTGCTGCCTTACAGCTTGACTTCAATTGCATGCATGCAAGATCTGATTTACATTTTATATTTGGTCAAATGCTTGTTATCTTAAGAAACCTGTATTAAACTAATACCATGAGATGGGTCATTAGGACAGATGCTACTTGAGGTTTTATTTTTATTGATGGAGTTTAATTTTTGCATTCGGATATCAAAACAAGCACCTACACAAATACAATAGGTTGAATTGTCTGATAGCACAGAAAATGCAAAGTTGTGTGTATAGGAAAACAGTGGTTTGTTGTTTTTTTTTTTTTTTTTTTTAAAAAAAAAGGCAGCTATACCTGGAATAAATGAGGTTTCCTAGGATTCCTTCTAGAATGACTTCTTATTTGAAGGATTTCGAATGTCACTCAATGTTTTGTTGGACCACTTTTGTCTTATGGGATGCTATTAACTTCTATTAAAAATATTACACTTAACGTTTTTCAAGGGTACAAGTGGAAGATGAAATAAGGCAAATTCAGCTCTATGTTTGTAGCTTTTATGTGGGGCTGGAGGGGGGAATGTAATTTGTATTGTGTCTAATAGCACAGAAATTTATGTCCCCTTAGGGGCATAAAATGACCCAAATGCTCCATCATTGCTTC
Source organism: Burhinus bistriatus (assembly GCA_013397275.1). Taxonomy (NCBI): domain Eukaryota; kingdom Metazoa; phylum Chordata; class Aves; order Charadriiformes; family Burhinidae; genus Burhinus; species Burhinus bistriatus. Next base: position 125,888 of record VYXH01000976.1, on the reverse strand, counting down.
TCTGTATACATTGGTATGAAGTGTTTATGTAATCTCACATCTCAGTGTAATATTCTAAACTGGGAGATTACAGCCACTATGAGAAGTGATTTGTAACTTAGATGGAAGTGTCTATTTTTCTGTTACATACGGTTAATATTAAATATCAGACTAGTATAATTTCTGTATTTTAGCTAAGAAATTACATTATTTTGAGTCCACTTAAAATCTTATTTTGATTCATCTTTTAAAAAATGAAACAACTAAAGTAAATATTTGCACAATTTCTGCAATTTGAAGGGTACAAAGAATATTCTTGAAAATATGCTGTGGAATGAAGTATGTTTGATTCAATATAGTGCTTTCTTTCACTTTCTTAAAAATTTGTCCAGCATATTTCAAACGTATATGGGGACAGGATCATTTTCAATTATATGCCTAAAGGTTGAATTTTTAATTGTCCCTTTGATTTTCAGGGCTTGTTGATGGAAAGCTATAGAAAGGTTTATTCTGTTACTGCTTATATTTAAAGCTTTATCAGCCTTGATGCCTATGTTTTAACATCCTCTGCCCTGTCTCCTTTTCCATGCTGAGACATACTTTCTAAAGAACCAAGTATTCCACAAAGCATTATTTGCAAAATAAAATTCCCTAGCTAAACAGCTTCATGCAGGTTTAGTTTGAAATAAAATACATTGCTGTGCCTGATGTAAGGAGTAGAGAACTTTACATGGAAAATACCACAATGTTGTTTCTGGGACCTTTACAAGACTTAGGATTGTTTTGGTGTTCACTCAGGTTAAGACGTGTGCTTCCCCAAATGTGATTTGGTCCATGTCAGGGTTATTTGATTCAAATCAGACTCTTAAATTGTCTGTTTTAGTCGGAGTAAAGGATGATTAATTTGATTTATATTTTCTATTTATGTATCCAAAAGGTGTAAAATGTTAGCATTTACAGTTGTTTATGAAATGGTAAGATTATACCTGAAGCTTATGTCACAATGGGTGGACATTTGAATTCAAGTTAAAATTGTCAAAACCAGTTTCATTTACATGGCTGTAAAATTCTAACTTATGTGAACTGAAGAAAAAAGATTAATTGTTTGAAAACACTTTGAATTTGAAATTACTTGATTTGAGAAAGAAAATACTAACAATGGTGATTTAAGTTCTTTAAAATCCCTAAAAGACTAGTTTTACAGAAGTGCCAGAAGGAAGGGAGGGTGTTGGGTTTTATTCAAAAGTCCTTAAGGATCTTTGGTTCCCGCTTTCCATAACTTTGGAGAATCTCAATGAGTTATAGTAACTTACATAAATGTTTCAATTCCACATTTTATTTATTTAAAGAAAACAATACAAATGTGAAATATTAATGGCATTAAATTATTTTAAACTTCAATAAAAAGTTGAAGAATTTTAACTTTTATCTACATAGCAGTGAGTTTTAACTGAAGTTGACTTACCTGCACATAGGCAAGAGCTCAAGTTTATAAAAATTGTCAGCTGCTAACACAGTTAGTTCATGCAGGAGTCACTTTTTGCAGCTAATGCTTGGTATGTGAGCTCTGGCCCTGACTCATAGAATTGAGTTAACTCTACAATGGAATATCAGTATCAGTGGAACTTTTTAGGTATTTCTGAGGATTCTCTGTGTGTGTGTACGTGCGCATGTGTGTCTACGCATTTTTTCTTCTTTGAACTTAAACATACTTGCTTTTAATCTGCCCTTAATCTTTTAAATTAAAAAAATGACGCATGAAATGTCCAGTGTACATAAACCTATATAATTTATATAATCATATTCTGTATAATCAAAAAACTTCTCTGAAGCTTTTTCCTTCTATGTAATACTCAGTTTCTTCTGCTAAAGCTGAATCTTTTTGATAAATATTCTCTCGTTCATCTAAGCAACTATTGCGCCACTTTGATTCCATGGTAATAGATAGGGTTTGTATGATCCTGTTATTGCAGCTTCCAGACATCACTCCAGATCCACTGGTGCCCTCTACACCCCTGATGTTTATGGGGCTACAGGTGAAGGATGAGTACACTTTGCTGTCATCTGTGCAGTCATCCTGAATTTTTTTTTTCCCCCACCCACTTGGTTATTCTCATAGTTCAGTTTTAAAAAGCATTATTTATATTAATTTGAGTTTTGTGATTTTCATAATCCAGATAGATGTGTTTATGTTGCTAGATTTCGTCTCCACCCTCACCCTCCAATGTTAATCCTTTTTTTCCTTAACAACAATCATTTTATTTTTACTTGCAGAAGAACTTCCTTAGTTTTCCATTTTTCAGTATTTGTAGAGCATTCTTTATGCATGTAGTTTTCTAATCAGCACTCTCAATAGCCTTCCTATGGTATTTGTTTTATTTTTAAATGAAAACAAAAACCCAAAATGAAGAAGACCTTAATTTCAAAAAATAAAAAAAAAAAAAGAAAGGTTCTTTCAGTTAAAACCATTGTTTTATTGGGTTTTTTTCCCCTGTGATATTGGAATAGAATGTTTGTATATGACTCCGGGTTTTTTTTACTTCATTTCTTACTTTCTGCTGCACCACTAAAGACTTCAGAGTGAAAATAACCAGTATGTTAGCCACTACAAAATTTATTAGAAATGTTAAGCGAATACTTTTCTTCTGCTTGGGTTTTTTTTAAGTGAGTGTGGTATTAATGTCCCACATTGCTATTCTGACTGAATTCTTTACATTCATTTTTGTTGTTGTTATAACAGGTACTGGCTTTGGAATTAGTCAGTCGAGTAGATTGTCGTCATCAGTTAGTGCTATGCGGGTTCTGAACACAGGTTCTGACGTGGAAGAGGCAGTAGCAGATGCTTTGGTAAGAATCTCACACTTATCTTGTGTAGAATAGACTCTTAAAAATGTTTGGTACCTATACATTAAAGTATGCAAAAGAACTTGTCATTCATTATTTTATTGGCATCTAAGTTGGGGAAAAAAGAGAAACTGAATTGCTAGAGCTGCAAAGTATTGGAATTTTTGTTCCCTGCAGAAGTCTTAACTTTAGAGAAATGTACATTTTTCCATGGCAGACAGGAAATAGTCTTGGTCTGTTCTGTTGGAGTGGCCCAAGGAGCCACTTGAGCAGGTAGCGCTAACCAGCAGTTTCCCACAACAGCCAAACTTCTGGATAGGCTGGAGGCTTGTCAGAGCTAGGAATGATGACAGCTAAAGCACTCTGCTCATCATAAGCCGGGGTTCCATTTAAAGTTGTTCTGTCTGACAACATGTGAGATTGATGCTGAAGAGAGAAACTGATGGCTTGGTAGGCATCATTTAATAAGTTTAGTTTTTGTTTACTTTTGTTTTCAAAATGTTACACTGAATTTAAAACTGGTTATGCCTTTCTCTTTCTTAACTTTTACTGTCCTTTAAAAGGGTGGGTTTGGCTCCTTTATCTCCCTGCCCCAGTTAGCCAAACTGAACACATCAGGTATTGTGCTATTCTGACATTTACATCAGCAAGCTAAAATCTTTAATTCATTTAAAATACTGATGCTGTGAATCAGATACAAATATTTAATGATATGCAAATAGTATACAATATCCAACAAAAATGTAAGTACTTAGTGATCAGAATGCTTTAAGGAATTTGTTATTGCTCTGTTTTTAACAAAAAGATTTTTTTGGAACACTAGTAAAAAGCTACAAATTAGACTCTAAAAAATTATAGCCAGATATGACTGGATAGAGGGAAACAAAATTTCAAAGGAAAAAATTTGAAGAACTCTGTCATGTTCTTAGCCTGGCAATTTATTGATGTCTTTGTTAATACTGTATTCTTGACATGTTGGTTTAAAATTTGTGTGCCTTCATTGGCGTAGAACTCAAGGATATCTGTGAAATCTTACCTAAGAGGTTAGGGTGAGACTGAGTGGCTTTTCCCCTTTCTGATGTTGTAAACTTGCAAAAAGTTTTCAGCATTGATGGGGAATGCTATAGTTAGTAAACTGGAAGTCACTCTGAATTTTGGAATAGGGAACAGAAAAGCAGTCCGTGGAACATGAAAAGCCTGTGTATAGATTTATCCACACTGGTGCTACATGAGGAGTATCTTTACTACTTGTAGCAGCTTCATACCTTATTCAAATTTAGCTGGGCAAAGTATGTAGTAAGAATATAAATTAAAGAGAAACTCATGCTTCCAATGACTGCTCTTGAGACTTGAATGTGTCCTGCTTTGTTGAAGCAATAAAATTTGTTCATAGAAACTGGTTTGTATTACCCAGATCCAAAATAGCATGATGCTTCTAGAAATGTTAGAGGAAAATTAGTTTGTATTTTTTAGCTAGAATCTGTCATTACAAAGAAGGATCAAGAGCAGTGACATTTTATTATTGTAGTATTTGCATGCCTGGTTGCCTGCCATGCTCTACGTATATAGGTTGTCCTGTACAAATGGCTCTGTTTAGATGGAAATCTGGTTATGAACACCCTTCTTTTTTTATCAGAGACTGAAGCCGCCCCTCAGAACAGTATTTTTAAAAGGTAGAATGTAGAGTCCTGACAGATGTAATATAAAAATCAAAAATACTCTGAATTGTATTACTATTTTTATGGTATGAAAAGTTACAATACTGCCCCAGCCAAAGGGGTATCAGTCTTCTGGCTAAGATCTGGTTTGACTATAAGATGCACGAAATGCAGCGATATGGTGATCTTTACATATTTGTATACCTTTTACGTTAGCACAGTCCTTGGCATTTCAGAATTTATTACTTCAAAAATCTTTTTTGAACTTATGTGACCTTTCTCAAAAATGCTCATGTCTGTGATTTTTCCCTTCCTTTATTCTTAGAAATGTGTGTATGATTGTTCTGTTGACAGTAAGCTTGCTTGTTACATGATGTATTGACTAGTTTGTATTGTGATATCCTTTAAGCTATTCTGTAGTCAAAAATGAGAACGCTGCGCAAATGGTAATTAAGGGGAAAACAATCACTTACATTACTGCTTCTTTGAGTGTGTCATGAAACCGAATTTTTTAACTACTAGCTTCAACTCCAAGATTTGAATAGCAGAGTTATTTTGCAGAGGTGTGTGCTTTTCCTCTTAGGATAAATAGCCTTTTTTTTTGCCCCTCCCTCTGGCCTTTGGCATGTTGTGTTTTGTTTGGCTTGCTTTTGTTTTTAGGGGATTTGGGATTTTGCATTATGTAATTAATTTTTTTGTAGGACATTGCTGTAGTATTTGTTGCAATAACAAAATTTAGATATTGAAATGAAGTTAGACAGAGATGGGAAGTTGGGAGAAGTTTAAATGAAGGTTTCGTGCTCAGATAGTAATTGATTGGATGTGTTAAGTCTTTATGCTCAAATATCACTGCATAAGACACAAAGATTTTGAGAGATGTCTTTGTGACCAACCAGCAGGTGATATCTAATACTTCCCTGGAAATGGAACCTTAGCAAGCTACTTGGCAATCCACGATATGCTAACCAGATACAGAGAGCTAAGAACAAAATTTACAATAAGACTGTGTGTTTTCCAGTGGCAGGTAGTTTAATAGTCACAATGCTGCTGTGCCTTACCTTCCTGTTCTCAATTTCTGTTTCTTTTCAATAATTTACTGCTAACAGCTCTTAGGAGACATACGGACTAAGGTATAGAAACTATTTTCCTTCTTCAGTAGTTTAATATTTTGTTATTAACATGCTTAATACAAAGTAAGCTAAGATGACAGAATATGTGGGTTTAGACGCGATTCTTATATTCTGTAACATATATAAAGCTATTAAGTGAAATAACTAACTTTGTCTTTATGTCACCTATCATGCAATTTTATGGATTTTTACAAGTAAACCTTAAGTTGAAGATTTCGTTAAACGTATGTCTTCTTCGCATTTGCTTTGCTCTTATATTTGGAATACTACACAAGCCATACTTCTTTAAAATATTTTTATTACCTTGGTTTGACCTGCTGAACAGTTGGAGCCATTCGTCACTGCAGGGAGTAGGGGTCACACTGATTATTTGAACTGTTGATCTTTCTACTGATTATGGGTATGTATACTGTCTCTTTGAAAATCAGTACTAATGTGGGGTGTTTCTGTACAATAGAAGAAGCCCGTGCGAAGAAGATATGAGTCCTATGGGATGTACTCAGATGATGATGCCAACAGTGATGCATCAAGTGCCTGTTCAGAAAGGTCCTATAGTTCTAGGAACGGAAGCATACCAACCTATATGAGACAGACAGAAGATGTGGCTGAAGTCCTAAATCGCTGTGCCAGCTCCAACTGGTCAGAGAGAAAAGAGGGCCTTCTAGGCCTGCAAAACTTATTAAAGAACCAGAGAACTTTAAGGTAAGAAGACGTGTCAACAGGAAGAATATTTTATTTCAGAGCTGAAGGGAGGCAAGGGAAGTAGAAAAGGAGGCTAATGTTCTAAAGAATACAGAAAGTTGGGGAGAGGGAAAGCATGATGTGTGTCTGAGAACAAGATGGGGGAAGGAATGAGAAAGCTATTGTCGCTTCTGGCCACTATAGGATAGGATCTGTTTAAAAAGCTCAGTTTAAGAAATGGAATTTAAAATCAAGAGAATTCTTGCAATACAAAAGATTCCTAAAGTGCTTACATCTAGTATTGATGGAAGGCCTTTTTTTTTTTTTTTAATTGGGTATTTAGTAAGAAGAAACTGTTTACTGCTAGCTACTAAGAATACATTTTTTATTATCTGCTCTATTAAAGTAGTTGGGAATAGTATAATATATGAATTTAAAATTATGCATTTAAAGAGAGATTTCTAGGTTGAAAGTCTCATTTTAGACAAATTCTGTTATGTTTTTATCTATGTCCTAAATAAAATGCTTTACTTTGTTTACTAGGTTATTTGATCCAATAATTACAGTTGATTTCACTGATTGCTATGCATTAGTGTTCTTATAGTACTAGCAGGGGAGTTGACTAATGTGTTGTTGTCATTTTGACAGTCGTGTTGAGTTGAAAAGGTTGTGTGAAATCTTCACAAGAATGTTTGCTGATCCTCACAGTAAGGTATGTTTAGGTTTTTCTTACTTTCAGTACACATTTGAAAACATTAATAGAAGCCAATTGCAGTAAAATGTCAGTGATATTTGCACATGTAAAAATTTGACAAACTGTATTCTATAAGCAGTTAATGGTATCAGATTTCAATCCATTTAATTTGCAGTTTTGAACATGATAATTTTCCACCTTTTTCACAGCATAATTGTAATAAGGGTTAGTTCCATCTAAAATGCATTTAAATAGTTCAACAGCTTGTGCTTGGAATTTGTAAGTATTTTTAAGAAGTCATATTGTTTACAGAGGCCACTTCAACATGTGTAATGGTTTTCTCTCAAGTAGAAACAAAAGACTCTGGTGCAGTAGTGTAAATCATAAAGAAAGTTGACTAAATCGTACATGATGAGTCTGATGAACTATACCAAATGTGTACTACTTTATTTTCTACAGTATTTTGTATTATCATGGTTTATGATGTCTTCCTCGAATTTCATATATAGGGCTGGCAGTTGAGACTGTTGAGTAATTTTTACGTCATTGTTAGTATGCAGTAAATAAGATGGAGACTATATTTCGATTTTACCTAGGTAAAGATCCAATGTGGTTGATATAACAAGGAGAAGAATCCTTTTGTTTTCTAAGACTATTAAAATATTGTTAACTAAGTTACTTCGCTTGATAGTATTTTTACAGTTTTTGTGGGAGGTGGGTTACTAGTGCAGGTTTATACATTTAGTAATTTCCCATAGCAAAAGGACTGCAGGTAAGTAAGGAGCTGAATAAGGTTATAATGGTATCATGTAAAAAACATGTAACTTCATATTTCGTTTGAATTACAGGCTTGTTTGGAAGAAACCTTATCTTTTATGTTGAGTATAACATGTCCCACTTTGTGTCCATATTTCAGAAAAGATAAAATGATAACCCAGAAAAATTCAGAGCAAAGAAGTTATTTCAGAAGTATTGGCTTTTCCCAGCTGAATTCTGAAAAATGACTTTGATTGTACAATACATTTTACATACTTCTAAATCTTCCTTTTTGCTACAATGGAAAATGAAATTCAGAGTGCTGAGAAGCCTTGACAGGTTAACTTAGTGTTCATCTGTCCTCCTTATTTTTCCTGCTGGAAAAAGTGACTCAGCTGCTGTCTGTGACACCATGTATTTTGGAGGAAGCTTGCATTGCACACACCAACATGATATTAAAGTTGTTCATATACTGCAGAAATCCAGAAGAAAAGGCTAAAGTTAAACAGTTACAGAGAAACTGAAGAAAACATTCCATAAAAAGAACAGTTAAGTCAGAGGAGCAAAAAGAAAATTAATGTTGAAATATTACTGTTTTTTAAATGAAGTAATGACAAAATTGTGATAGTAGCTTGGTTTAATTTTGCTTGTTCTGGTGTTTGTTAATATTGCAGTTATGCATATATCAGAACTACTCTGGAGACTTTTTTGTAGTGGGAAGCCAGGGAAGGAAAACAAAAATGTTCCAGAATTTAGTTGTATGTGTCAGAAGAGCATTTTATCTTTTCATTAAGCCTTTAGGAATGTTACATTGAATTATTCTAGTTGATTGTTTTACTTACTGGGCATTCTGACATAAAATAACTCTTCGATTTCAAGAATTTGGCCTGGTTATAGCACATGTGGTACACCTGTTCCAGTCACTGAAACCTTGCCTGATTTTTGGTCTTGCAAAACTTTTAATATCAATATATTATCATGAGGATCCTTTAAGTGTTAAGAGTTCATGAGCTGTGAATTTTGTATCACACACATATGGCTACACAAATCTCATCTTTGACTCTTTTTAAAAGTGTCTGTAGGAATTACTCTGTCATCACTTTTTTTTTTTTAAAGGTTTACTTTAACGTGATAGCTGGATGTAGGGAATTGCTTAGAAAAAGAAAGTAATATCATTTGGAGGAGAAAATGGGAGAATGATTTGAAGGACATGCCAAGTGCTTACTTTTAAAATACGTTGGGTATCCCAATAAAATTACTAAATTTATCACAAAAGTTTTGAAATACCTTTTTTGTTTTATTTTGTTTTATATTCCATACAGGAACTTTGTATTGATGGCCACTAATTTGTGTGTTTTTATCTTTTTCCCTTTTTTGTTGTTTGTTTTGGTTTTGTTTTTGTTTTTGTTTCGTTTTGCATGCCGTCCCCTGTGTTGGAACTCTCTTTAGAGAGTAAGTTGGTTCAATATTTGTTGGAAGCCTAACCTTACTTGCATGAATGTGCAATTAACCCTTTTTCTCTATTTTTCTTCCCCAAAGAGTTCATGCAGTGTCAAGCCTTTTGCAATCATAAAATGCTATATACAATTATGTAAACTGTGTGGTAAAGTTTCGAGATGTGCTTTATCTACTAATTAACTGACATTGTTTGGTTATGCATTCCTGCTTTATATTGTGGTGGTTGGCACATCTGAAATAATTCACTTTAAAGGTAGATCACTTATAATTATTTTCATATATGTTTTATTTTTTCCACTATCAAATTATTAAAAACTTCAACTTTAGATGCTTGATTTTAGAATTTTAATTTACATCATAAAAATGGAAACTGCAAAAATTGCAGTACTCACATACATTGTTCAACATACAGGTAGTTGAGTTCCATTTTCCATTCCAAGTTCATCCTTTACCTTAAATGCTCTCACAGCCTTCTTAAATTGTTCATGCTTTGGCCTAAGACAAAATGGTATGATTCATTTTTTTAAATACAACAAAATGACTCAACTTATTTGAGTTTTCTCCAGACACTCACTGTGGTACACCTAAAATCAAACAAAGCTTGAAAACAAAATTGAGTCCTCAGTTATGTGTATTTTTAACAGCTAAAACATGGGCACAGGATCTTTAGAGTACTTTTGCCATAGTGATTCATAATTCACTTCATAATGATTTCAATTTAAACCACTTCACATGGTTAAAGTATCATAGAAGTCCGCATTACTCCATCAAATAAGAGGTTGTAACCAGTTTGTTCAGCTTGCATATTTTAATAAAAGATGTGTGTGTCAGTGTTTGCAAACTTGAAGTAACAGGTAAATATTTTAAATTCTGCTGAGCTGTATAGTTTAATTTGAGGGGTTTTAAATAAAATTGTAAGATCCCTAGTGTAATCTTTGTAGCACCAGAGATTTTTTTGTTATTTGCTTAAGTCCAATATACTTTCCCTTTATTCTAGGCCTGTGAAATCCACAGACTGTCACATTACAGTATAGAAAGTACTTTCTGGTTTGGTTTTGACTAGATCTTATAATTGTGCCCACTACTTGTGCATCCAGAAAGTGGTACGTTGTTTAAATTCAGCCAAATACAGAAGACATTTCCAATCCTGACCATAAAAATTTCTTCCCACTACTGGGAGGGTAATTTTTAAACCTCTGACTTGAATACAAATCTAGACAGGTAGCAGAGGAGTTAGCTTTTTTTTTTTTTTTACAATTTTCAATGCCGTTTGCCCCAAAAGAGGGCTTTATGTTGAGTAGGATTTGTATTGCTCTGTTTCTAGCACAGCTTTTCACTGTTTAAGATGTCTATTAAAAGATTCTCCCTGGTCTTTATGAGATCCTGAAAGAATCTGAATTTATTTTTTTTATTTCTAGTGTAAATTTTGAGGCACTTCTTTTAAAGATACCTGTATGGATTTTTTTCCTTTATGATGTGAGTTTGCTTAATCTGGCTTGATTATCAACATGAAAAGAGATCTAATTTCCTCAGCAAGGAAGGCATGCAGCAGCATGCTCCAACTCTTCCAGACTCAGTCAGTGCTGTGGAAGAAAGCCCACTTTTGTGGACTGGTTTCTGCCACCTTGTGAGGTATGATCGCAGTTTGGGATCATCCACTCACAGACAGCAGCAGAATTTGGCTTTATGACAAGCCAGGTCAGCTGCAGGAGGATGTGGGGTTCCAGCCCTTCCTCTGCAGCAGCTGTTACCAACCTCATACCCATGTGATAAGTACTCAGGAGGAGATCTCTCTCCAACCCTCTTTGCATCATAGCAGTACTTCTGCTTCTGTACCCGCTGGAGTGTGTATCAGTTGTGAAGGTAGCATTTTCAGCCCAAACATGCATTTTTCTTGTCAGAGAAATGGGGAAACCCATGGGCTGCACTGGTATAGAGCATACCCATCCTGATTTCACCGTAAGTCTTGAAAAAAACACAAAATCAGTGAGATATGAAAAAGGCTGTTTAAACAAACTTACCTATTTGTCATGCCCTACTTTACCACTTCCCTCCAAAAAGCCCTTCTTCCTGGTCTGAGTGCTGAGGTTACTATAAATACAATAATACATGTCATTTTTTTGAATGCAGTCTTTTCAACATTATTTGTATTTATTGTATTCCACCGTATTTGTTGAAAAGAACACAACGGATAACATGTTTTTGAAAAGATGAAAGTACTTCCGTTTTAAACACCTGCCAATCTGAAATGTATTGTGGCTTTTTTCCCTACTCTGGTGAATAATTTTGTGTTTGGATACCTGCAGTAGCAGGAGGATCTTGCCCTGTTCCACAAGTATTTTATGCAAAGGAATTGGCCAGCTTTCATGATTTTGCAGCATTTAGTAATGCATATATTTACAGTGAATATTTTGCTAAAGAGTTGTAGCAGGTATTTTGGTTTTAGAGAGAAAGTGTTTTTCTAGTCTTCGAGGAATATGTCAAATCAACTTAATGATAAAGCTTGAAAGGGTAAAAAATTAAGTTTTACTAAAAAGAATTGAGGTTGCGCCAGCCATCACAGTAAGCATTTCCTTTCTTGATGAAACTGCATGGAATACCTAATTGTCAAACTTCTGCAGAAGTCAGCTAACATGTCCAATGTACTCTTGTATCAAAATCCAATGAAAAAGCAAGACAGATTCTTTTTCTTTTTTTTTTTTTTTTCCTCCTGCTTGGCTGCAAAACACTGCCTTTCTCTGCCTCTGATTCCCTTACTGCTTTCTTCTTTGTTTGTAAGTTCGGCGTACGTCAGTGTCATTTCCTCTTTTGCCCCATCCTACCCTCTTTCCATCTTCTTCTGCCTTTTAGGTGTTCAGTATGTTTTTGGAGACACTGGTGGACTTCATCCAGGTCCATAAAGAAGATCTGCAGGACTGGCTGTTTGTACTGCTGACACAGCTGTTGAAAAAAATGGGTGCTGATTTGCTTGGGTCTGTACAAGCAAAAGTTCAGAAGGCACTTGATGTCACAAGGTAATGAGTTCTTAAAAAAATAATAATGATAAAGAAAAAAAATCCAAACCCTCATGCTACTTCCAAGGTTTTGGATTTATTTTTTTTGTGTGTGTGCGCTGTGAGATTCTTGGAAAAATGCAGAGTTAATAACAGATAGTGAAACTTCAGTAAACCTTGCTGCTTAAGCATTTTGGTTTCCTAAATGATTCTTAGTTGAAAGGATTTGATTCACTCCTTAATGCTGAACAATTCATGTGATACTACTTACCTGATTCCAAAATGTGCATCTGGGCTATGTGTGTTTGTTGTCTGGCCTTGGGTTCAGTGATGGAGCGCGTGTGTTTGAACTTCTTTATTTTGATATAAAAATATTGTTGCAATATTAATCTCTCAGTGTTGGCAGGCTTTTAAGGAGTTAAGGCAATAATGGATTTGCTTTCTGTCTTCCTTCCACTCTCCCCAAACTTCATGAATAGCCTGATTCCAAAATGATCTTAGGGTGATTTTGGGGGCCATCAGGGCTGCCCATCCCTGGCTAGTTTTATTTCCAAATAAAAGCTAAATTTTTAAGTAGAGTTGGAGGGGCTCTGGGACCTACTTCTCATCCTCCATTCTCTGAAGTACGGGGCAGTCTAAGCCGTCTAGGCCTCTGCTGAGCCTATTCATGTGGCAGATCTGCTGTGAAATCTGAGGAAGGGTATGGTGTATGTTGTGGGGACAGAGGGAGTGTGATCTGCTATACCTCTTTTTTTGCTGCTGCAGCAGAGCCCTTGAGGGTCATACCCGGAGTGTGCAATGTGGGAGAGCAGAGGCAGCCCAGAGTGGAACAGGATGGTTCAGAGAAGCGTGCAGGAGGGGTGTGGTGTATACCGTTAGCAGTACTACTGCATATTCATTTGAGGATTGCATAGATTTAAAACCAGAATACTACCATATCGTTATTATCTCATACCTTATTACTTGAATTATCTATTTAAGCTATAATTGCTTCAAAGTAGGAATTTCTTAAATTTTGTCCTTTACATGCTAGGTGAATGTTTCTGAAAGTCAGGTGCAATATCAACAAAACTGGTAGAAATTTTTTTCTTTTAGAAGTACTAGAGCTTTTCTTTACTGAAAAGAGTGAAGGCTTATTTAGCACCTCTCAACAGGTGTTAAAATAAAGTTTCACATACCTTAATACGATTTGATTTGCTTGTTTTACAGAGAATCTTTTCCAAATGACCTCCAGTTCAGTATTTTAATGAGATTTACTGTTGACCAGACCCAAACACCTAGCCTGAAGGTAAGCATTTTCAAGCTTGCAATGCAAACAAAAATCTTCATTGATAGACATTTGCTTGTCTTAATATTTGAATTTGGATTGTTATTTTTGTTTTGGTTTTAAAAAAAAAAAAAGTTTTCAATTAGCGGATTTTGTTTTTGTAAACTTTCAGACAGTCAAGCCAGCACTACAGGACCAGCTTCGCTCTTTTTGGAGCTCAAAGGTTTTTGTCTGAATTATTGTCTTTATTCTTAACCCTATGTCAAACTCTTACAGTGTTTCCAATAATTTTTATTTGAATGCATTCGTATGCTGCTACTAACCTTTGTGAGAAACATTAAGCATGCAGATGTTCAATTTTAAACATTACACTAGTATGAAAATGTTTGCTGCAAGAGAGATCTAATAAAACCACAGTACAGTAAAAATGAGCAACAAAAATGTGGCCGCCTAACATTAAGCTGGTTATGCAAACTCACTCTATCAAGTCTTTTCTAATTTTATGTTTGTGATTTCCCAATCGTGTTTTCCTAGTTCATTCCGCGCCCCCCTCCCCCGCCGGGTTCAGCCTAATAGTTATTGAATTAGTTTAAATTATTTTAATATTAATATCAACTTGAGTTACTATATTAAAAATCAACTCCCTTTCTGGTACACTTAAAGTAGTGTGTAGTTTTATAATTGCACACATTTTTACATAAGAATCTGTTGTCCATAGACCTGCCAGTGTAACTGAAAAGTAAAAATGTATTCTGTAATACATTTACAGTACCAAAGAGAGTTGGTTTTAGGATAAATGCATCAAATCCTAAGAAGATTTACAAGTGATGTAAATGGGGAAATAACAAGCATATGATAACTGGCATTTTCTGCTCTATCCTGCACGAAATATATTTGATATATATTGATATATATTTGATATAGTTTGATACTGCACAAGAATATTACTTTTCCCGAGTTATGTTGAACCTGAAGTCACATGAATATGCCTTTTTTGTCTACAATACAGTAAAACTTACATTTTTAAGCTTTTGAGGACAGTTGATACGTTGACCACTGTTGCTTCGTAGAGCTGTGTTAAAAAGGGACTGCTGTCATTTATTGAAGACAGCAAATGAGGTAGTAAAAATCAGTTTGTTGTTTAAATAAATCCTTGGAACAAATCTGGCTTGGTTTTGTTTTACTTGGTTTTCCTCCCCAGGAAGGTGAATTTGATGGCTGTGTTGTGTTTTCCATACGGTAGTATAGCTGGTAAAAGCATATCCGTTATATTTCAAAGCTGAGAGTAGATTTGGAATGAGACATGGACTCCTACTAGGCTGTTGGGGCTAAGTTCAAGAATATTCATTATGCGACCTAGAAGGAATTAAGAAATCCGAACCACCTAATGGGAAGACATTCTGAAAATAATTTCCAGTATTTGAGAGGGACTTCTGAAATCAAGATTTCAGTAAAAACTACCTCCATAGAAGAATACCTGTTAGTTTGAAATAAGATCAAGAGTATTTAAAATGATTTTTTGGGACATTAAAGTATGTAACCCTTGAAGAGAAGGTAAGCTTTTTTTCCAGAAGAAAGTGGTATCTACCCACTACTTCGATCTTTAAGGTAATTACAACTTCAGGACCCAGACAGTAAAGTTACTGAACATAAATTGCAGGAGTATCTATTTAATAACCACATTCTTGAATATTTTGTCTAAATCCCATCCTCAGTGCACCGAGTGTCTAATAGATTAATTGATAATCCTAGGGCACTACTCCATTTCTTGAAGTCTTCAGCTTTTATTCTTACTCTGATAAATGATTATTTTGTTGCAGAGTGTTCCTTTGGGCTAGATATACTGAGAAACAGCATTCACTGTGACAGGAATAATCAGAGCAAGGATTTTCAGCGTCCTTAAAGATGGTCAGATGTAAGAAGGGATGATAGATCAGAAATTTGCTCCATGGAAGTATTCCCTTCTACAAATGACTTTTCCCTATGGTTTTCATGTGGTACTAGTAAATAATCATGATCCTTTAGAGTAAACTGTCATTGTTATACTTATAAACACGGCTAAGTCTTGGACAATAAAGTCAAGCTTTTAGAGTGGCCACAGAAGTGAGTTTGGATAGCTAGCCAGTAAGAGGACCAAACATAGAGAAGATACTATTATACTGCCCTAATCCATGTAGGATGCAGCACAGTGTATTTTGCTGTATCTATCTTACTTTCTTTTGCTATAATTTTATACGTAGGTGTGGTGAACTGCTGAAACTCAGTTTAGAGGTGCCACATGCATGTATCTGTTTCGGTCAAATGTGTGGATGGGCACAGGATTCAAACTTTCTAGGGATATAATCTATTAAGTTTATTTTTGCAGATGCAGAACATATGCTTTCTAAAGGATGGGTGTTGTCCTGAAATACACTTCAAATCATCACTTTCATTTTTCTCAGGTTGAATGTCAAATGGCTCACACTCAGTGAGGAATTGATTTAAGCATTGTGACCAAAGTTCATTGCAAGTTTCTGAACCCTTCTTTCCTTTGAAAATACTGATTGGTTGGCAGATTTCCTGCAGTTGATCAGAAGGTTATTTTTTTCCTAAGTCCGTATTAAAATTTCTAGATTAAAAAAAACCCAACCAATGACACAGATTCAGAGAGAGATGAAAGAGCCCTTCAAAATTTATCTTTAGGGTCTATTTTAGTCATTTGGTTAAATAACAGCAGAGGCAGTCACTCCTAAGTATCCAGTAACTTAGGGACAGACATGTGGAATGTGGCAATCTGAAAGTCACTTGGTGTGATTGCTTGTATTCAGTCTGAGTAAGGCAGAGTAGAGTCTCTCGCATCCCAGGAAAACACTGTAGGAGATGGAGTTTATTGTGGTTTAAGTAAAACATCTTCTCTACCTTCCTCTCTCCTTTTTTCTTTTTTCCTCTGACATGAAATGTTTCTTTTATCTTACCATCATGCAACAAATGAAACTCTGTAAATCTCAAATTTTTCACAGGACAGCAAAACAATTTGCCTTCTGGCACTGACTGTGTAGCAATATTTCATGAATCTCTGGAGGTACTTGCACATATTGTTGTGCCAGAATTTGTAATTTCGTTATCTCTGAAAGATGTTTATGAAGCACTTTAGTTCCATTTATGTCTAATCTTTTTTTTTTTTTGTGAGTAATAGTGCTAATTGTGGCTTGATCTATATTTCAGCTCACTTACTACAACAGTGCTATTCTTAAACAAAATGTCTGTGTTAATATGCTCTACTGAAAAAATGTCTCAGTGTTTATAGTCCGGCAAAAGTACAATAAATTCAACCCAGAAGAGTACAAAGAAAGTCAAGACAGTATTAAACAACTTCTCAGACAGTGGTTTCAGATTAACAGCAAATATTCATTGTAAGAATTCCTGGAGCTGCTTCCATTGCAGTCAAAAATTGTTTATCTCCTCTCATAGAGATTAAGTGGGTTGTTGAAGAGGACTATGTTAGACCTCTAATTTCTAAATCTCAACTCAGTACGTACTTACTGGAAATAGTGGTAAAAATACATCGTAAGTAGATTTGCTGCTACTACAGAGTTTACTTCAGGGTGGCTTTTTTTATCCATAATAATACTGTCTCATTATATTTGATCATGGAAAGGTACCCCTTCCAGAATTTCTTCTCTCAAAAGCAATTAGTGAAAAATACTCTCTTTCAAAATAGTTGTCAAACTTAGCTTTGGGTATCTGTCTCATTGTGAAAAGATTTATTGGTGCAAACTCTTTCCATTCATCTTCTGTTCAGTACTCTTCTGCCTCCTGAGAGCCTCCATCTTTCAGAAGTCTGTGTGATTTACTCTGTGGGAGTAGTTTAAACACTAAGTAATACTGCTGTCTCAGATACAGTACTCCAGAATTTTTTGATAGGGAGAAATGCCTCTGGACGTTCTAAGTGTTACAGTTCTTAACAGTAATTTATTTTTTTTTAAGGTGTGATATTATATACATTTAAATTGTAAACAGGGAAACATAGTGCTGTTGTAATGGTTTCACTTGGTAATCTAGAAATTTTAACTTTATTATTTTGTATTTGGAAAACCATGTAGCTGGGATGTTTGTGGTTTGTTGGTTTGTTTTTTTTTTTTTTCCTTGGAGAAGAATCTAGCAAATAGTGTGGTTTTTACTGCAGTTGTTGATATTGATCTGTATGATATGAAAGCCTTCAGCTGTTGCTGGTTGTATAACTTTGGAGAAGTTGAGCTCTAACAGCTGCTGTGAAAATGAAGTATTCATTATTAGTCTACATGTATCAGCTGTCACTAATGTCTGTGCCACTTAGTGTGTATCTTGAGTTTTTAATAGCTTGCAAGTTTTTGATGACCAAGGGAAATTTCTAAATAGCTTTGCTCGGAACAGTTGTACTACAAGCCATGAAAAATTAAAAATACACTCAGAACTTTTTTCTTTCTGGTTATGATGGACATAGGTGTCTCCCTCCTGGTGGGTATTTCTGGTTCACTGTAATTATTAATGGAAATAAAAGCAGCTAAGTCAAATAGGTGGCCTAAATAAACGTTCACTGCTTTTGTTGATGAGTTGTGTGACAAATCTCTGGAGCAGCAGGAGTTGAGATAAATATTTAAGGGAGATACAGGCAAAATAGACCTTTGCCCAAAGCTGTGCAGTGGTGCAATTTTGGAGAAACTAGAGAGGCTGCAGTCTAAGATGTAGAGATTCTGCATAAGGAGTAGAGGGAATTAGTGGAGTAGGAGAACGATGCTCAGATAAATGAGGGAGTAAAGCAGCTTTTCTGTCCTCCTGGTAAATCCATGTGTCTATCTTCTGAATATCTTCAAAAGCAAGGTGTGCATGTGACCCCTTGAAGTTTTTTGTAGAAATTCTATTGCATACCTTTATAGTATTTAATGGGAAGATTCATGTGGCTTATCGCCAAAGACAGTGACTGCTGAACTCTGGTGTTTTATAAGAATGCCAAGTGTTAACTACATGGTAGGAACTAATACAAACTGATTATTGGTTCATCAGATGATGTTCATTTTTCATTTTAGTACTAGAAAAAAGTTCTTAATAATTCTGAACAATTCTATAAAATTCTGAATAGTCTTAAAAATTTCGAGTACTTTGGTTTTCTTTTTGTTAAATATAAGCATCTGCATATGCAATGGTTTGTGTATCTTTTAGTTGTTACCAGTGAAATCTTAAGACTTCTATTAATATTTGAATTTCTGTGGAATAACTGCCTTCTTGAAGTGTTATATCCATTTGTAAATTGATTTATTGTATAGAGTTTTATATCAATGCTGAAAAGCTATGTAGTTTAATTGGGAAAAAAAGTCATCTTTATTTTAGAGAATGAACACTTTACTCTGCGAGCACAGTTGTTCTTGCGGCACACCATTTTTATCGTCCACTTGACTCTATTTCTCTTTGCAGGTGAAAGTTGCAATCCTTAAATACATAGAGACACTTGCGCAACAGATGGATCCAGGAGACTTTGTAAATTCAAGTGAAACCAGGTTAGCAGTGTCTCGAATCATCACCTGGACCACAGAACCTAAAAGCTCAGATGTTAGGAAGGTATGTTTGTAAATGTGCTTAGAATTGCAGTACATTCCAAGTATCTTGGCAAATTAGAGATGCTAATACTTCTTGCCTAAACAAAAAATATTATTTTTCTTTAAAAGCAAACTTGTTCTTCCATAGAGAAAAGATACTTTTATGTCCTCCGCAGTGAACGCATCTAATTTTTCTATATAAAATATCAGAATTTTCAAAAAATTGTATGTTTAAGAATATTTACATAAAAATTTAACACATCTTGAAACTCTCTATTAGGTTTGTATATTTATGTATGTTAATATGTTGAGATTATCTTTCATAATACAAGGAATAACTTTGTTTCAAGCAGTATCTGGTATTAAAATCTCAGTGGGCATTTTCTATACAGCTTTAATATTACTTCAGAGACCACCCTCTGTGATACTAATAGCACATTTGTAACAGGAGTGGTAAGTTTGGTCGCAAATTCAGTTCAGTCTCACTTGGATTTTTCTCAAGTCCTTTGTGTTTAACAAAAGATAGGTAAAAAACTGCTGACCCTTGGACAAAAGGAAGTTTGTGCTTTAATAAGATAGTGTCAAATGTTTGTTCTTGTAGTGCTGCACTTCAGTGCAAAACTCCCTTCTCCACATAACTATTGTGAAGTGAAAATTAGTATTTGTGAGCTATATAGATATATCAGGGATACAGGATAACTATAAGAAATATACTAATGCAATCTTTGGAAAGGCTTTCTAAATAGTTCTTCCAGTTATAGAAAGCAAAAGTCTTTGTTTGCAGTTTGGAATAAAGTTTTGTTGTCCTTCTGATTGTCAGCAGCCATTCTGTCTTAGCTACCATTATCAGCACGTTAACACTTTTTGAATGCTGAATAAACATTTACTTTATGGCTTATAAACGTAAGCATCTTTGACACACAGAACTAACTATTCTGTTCTTTTTTTCTCTGTTTATTTCTGCAGTTTTGAAGGGTTGGAAGAATTTATTTGTTTAGATTTCCTTTGCTATTTTCAATTAAGTTTGAGTTTTGGCAGCTTCCTTTCTGGAAGCGGTACCAAAACTTACTTTCCTTAGGAGGGATGTTTTGTGGAAGGCAACGGAGAGAAAATAGTGGGAGCAGTCTCGCAAAGTGTGTAATGTGAAGAGAACAAAAATAAAAAAAATTTCCGTAGCTTCTTGATATCTGGGATGTTTTTAAGAGGAAATGGCCTCAAGTTGCGCCAGGGGAGGTTTAGATTGGATATTAGGAAAAATTTTTTCACAGAAAGGGTTATCCAGCATTGGAAGAGGCTGCCCAGGGAAGTGGTGGAATCACCATCCCTGGAGGTATTTAAAAGACGGGTAGACATGGTGCTGAGGGAACTGGTTTAGTGGTGGTTTTGGCAGTGTTAGGTCGATGGGTGGACTTGATGATCTTAAAGGTCTTAGGTGATTCTATGATGCTAATATGTAATAAAAAAACATAGGAGAGTTTATAATGGAGATAATGTTTCTGTCTGTCACTTATGTGACTTCGTGGGTATGAGAAAGCAGTAATAGATTATATCCTATGAACTTTTCTTGCCTAGTACCATGTTCTTGTGATATATATAAGACCATAAAACAGGAGGGGAATTGAAGCAGCACTATCTTATAAATCAGTAAAGTTTTAGTACTGAGACACGTGGCAGGCTGTCTTATCTGATGGTTCATATCTCTAATAAGCATTTTATGTCAATAAGTAACTGAATCGTGGAAAGAATTGCCAGTGAGTTTTATCATCTGGAACACCTTAATTATATGAATTTTTTTCATTTTATTTTTTCTTTCCATAACACAGTTGTTAGAGGCAACTAACTGGCAAAAGCCTTCAATAACTTGAAAATAAATTTCACCAATAAATAGTCAAAAAGGTACCCTGATGGTATAAAATGTTTTGTTCTCTTAATAGGCTTCACAGTGTGCTATCACAGGCTTTTTCATTTTACTTATTTTAATAAGCTTATAAGCATGTAGTATGACTTCTTTTAATTAAAAGTTTTTGCCAAGGGTATTTCTGTGCATTTAATGGGTTCGTTTTTGGGGTGTTTTTTAGTAAAAATATTTCTAGTACTAAGTATTATGAAAAATCCTTTTTTCTTTTATTAGTCTTAAGTTGGGCCCTCTTAGTGCAGTTCAGTGACATGGGACTCTTTTCTGGAAGGTAAAATTCTATGTTTCAGAACTTAGATTTATTCTAAGATTAGAATTCTCCTGAAAAGAATTAGATTCTTCTTAGAGTTCTTCTAAGAAAAAACCAAAATATCTCTATCCTTATTGCAGACTTTTAAAGATGTTATCTGTATGACTGGACTTAAATCTCAAGAGAGAGAGAGCTTATGCTGGGGAGAAGAAAAACCTCCAAATACTCCAAAATGCATTTTTTTTTGTCAAGGAAGACATAATAGATAATTGCATAGTTGAAAGCCTTCTGTCAGTATCAATTTTGATACCTTAGGTTGAGCTTCATTCTGGGCAGACTTGATGGTATCTGTTTCTTTCCTGATAGGACCCTGGACTGTCTATTGTGTTATTTTATTGGCAGCTTAAATAGACATAATGTTATGGAGTAGAGACATGGATAACAGGAGAGAAAAAGGAAAGTGGTAATTCCCAAAACCTTGCTCAGTTGCAGGATTTGTTTTGGGTTTGCTTTGTGTCAATTTCTGTTAAAAGACTGACTATAAGAAATAACAAGGAAAAGAGAAACATTAAAGGCAGATTGTAGAGGGCATTCAGGGTGTTCACTTGAAGGGAAGGCTATCAGAGGGAAAAGGGAATAAAAGTTAAAGGAAACAGCCAGTCACGAGTGTGCAAAGATAATTTGTGGCAATCTAACATGTTAGTATTTTTGTCATTAAACTTGATACTAAGATGTGTGCTGGTATGTGTGCTCATACCTTGGCTTTCCACGTTTAATTAAACAGTGCTACAGTTCATTGCTCTGGAAGCAAAAGGAGGGAAATAAATGTCTAAAAGAATTTTCTAAACTGCTTGCTTGAAGTGTATTGCTGCTTAAGCAAGCTGCCTATCATTCTGTCTAGCATGAGGCACTGGTTCTCTCCAGTGCATGGCAGACCTTGATGGTGAGCTGTATAAACTAGACATAGTTGGTTAATCTTAGAATTGGAGTTTCATACTATGAAGAAACTATTAAACAATTCTGGACAACTTAATCTCTAGCCCTTCATTGCATGTGTTAGTTTAGTTTCGATGTTGACAGATTTGCTAGACTATCCAGTGAATATTCATCAAACATTACTAAGTCATGCAGTCAGCATTTCTTTACTAGAGGGAGCTCAACCATTACATAACTTACTGTGTTGCTTTGTCAGTAAAGAACTCTGATTTTTTGATTCTGATAAATATGTATAGTAAAACATGCTGTAAGGTGACGCTAAAGGGGAACGAGGGTGTGGGAGGTGACATCCACTAGACTACAAACTCCAATAATTCAGCTGGCTGCATATTCTAAGGATGAAAATTGTTCTTTAGAATATGTAGTCAGCTAAATTATTCCTTATGATGTTCACCTATCTTTTAAAAAGATAAAGGAAGTGGGGCAGGAGGGGGAAGGTGAACTAACGAGTTTGGCTGTAGGATAAGTTATAAAGAATATGAACTGCTGTGATCACAACTCAGAATCAAGACTGCCTCATTCCACATTAGGGTATCTGGGTTTGGGCGTGGGGGGGTGGTGGTGGGGTGTTTATTTTATATTTTTTTTTATTTCTAAAGCGGTAACTGTTCCTTTTCAAGCTAGTGTGTTGATTATCCATCATCTGTAATTACCACTTGCAGAACTCAGGAGAAGGAATTGCAAGATTGTTACTGCCTGGTGTGATCCATTCCTCTCTTTAAATTTGTTTAACTTGCTAAACCCTTTAAAAGCCATTTTGCAAATTCTTGCAGTACTTTTTTCAGTAAGTAGGGATCTGGGTTTGGGGGGTGTTGAGGAGCACATTTCTGAAAGCCTGCTAGTTAGAATGACTGTGCAAAGTGTGAGCTTGTTGTGTGTCTGGATTTATCAGTATCTAAACTTCCAGTTCACCAGCAAATATGAATTGCTTTTGTTCACATCTGTTAAGTCTTGATCAGTCTTGAATAAAGATATTAAGTCGTGTTTTGTGATTACCACTCATTATACCATCTCTTGCTGATAAAATTACTTTAGAGACTCAAATGAATGTCTTCAACATTTATTTTCTTCTTCTTCTAGGCTGCACAGTCAGTGCTGATTTCCCTTTTTGAACTCAACACTCCAGAGTTTACAATGCTATTGGGTGCTTTACCAAAAACATTTCAGGATGGAGCCACAAAGCTCCTCCATAATCATCTCCGGAATACAGGCAACAGTGGTCAGGTATCTACACCTCTCTTATTATTCTTTCTCAAGTTACTGGTGTTTTGAACATAAGTCCATTTCAGTAGAGTTATTTGTGAGAACAAGAAGGTTGGTAGAGGAGGGGAGGCAACCCAAATCCTATGTAGAAGTCTTAGTACCAGATATCACCCTTTATGGAATGCCTTTTCTATTTTCATCTGAAGAATGATACGTTCTAAGTCTCTGTTGCTTCCAAGTGATTTAATAAGTTTGAATGTGCTTTTTAAGAGTAGTTTATCTTTTACTTTACTCATTTCAAAGTTATACCTGATAGAAGTAGCTAATAATTGGGTTAGCCGATCCAAGAAATTAAATAGAAGCTCTTTAAATGTTTCGGGGCACTAGAAAATAAATACAGTAGTAAGTTAAAAGAGCAGCTGAAGTCCTACTGGAGTATCTCTTCTTCCTTCTCCTCCTCCAGGGATCAATGGGAAGTCCTTTAACAAGACCTACTCCACGCTCCCCAGCAAGTTGGTCAAGTCCTCTCACTTCCCCAACCAATACATCGCAGAACACTTTGTCACCAAGGTAATGTAGGCTGGTGTTGCTACAGTTCTGCATCTAAGGCTTCATTACATGTTATCCAAAATTGTAACCCCAACAGTGAATGCATGGAGCGAATTTTGCACAAAGTGACAGATGCTGAAAAATAATCAGTGCAGTGAAAAATGACAGTGCAGTGAACTGCTTAGCCTCCCTGAAGGGTCTGACACGTGCCGGGGCTGGGCTGAGGTGGGAAAGGGCTGTGCACCTTGGAGTGCAAATGGATTAGCAAGAGGAGGAAGGGAAGTGCGTTCATCTCTAGCAAATGCTAGCTAGGTCATCAAAACAGACTTAATATTGGGGAGACTAATAAAGTAGTAGTTCATAAATGTTCTGGTCTTTAATTTTGTGGTACCAGTGTTGACAGCAAAGTGGATTTTGTAATTCTGCTTTTAGGAATCAACTTACTGTGAAAACTTTCGAGTTTTATGAGTCCTCCTTACTTTGGAACTTTTTTCAGAAAGAGTGTAAAAAATCCCAGTTGTTTAATACTCATAAAACATAGCAAAAGAAATTTTGTTTCCTCAGGCAGATGCTGCTACATAATGTAGCCCTTCCCTTAGCAGGCTGTTCCCCGTGATTTCTCTGTCAGTGGCAGTACACTTACTAAGATGTACCATAATACAGTTCTGTTATGGGGAGAGCCAGCTTTCTTCCTTAGTGTTTCAAGAAAAATAACAATTTTATTAATACTTCTTGAATATCTGTAGTTCTACGCTAATGTTATTTTAAAATATGGAGTCACAAAATAAATCCATCTTAATTCCTCTGTCTTTCTCTGTGGCCCACAGTGCATTTGACTATGACACTGAAAATATGAATTCTGAAGATATTTACAGCTCTCTTCGTGGAGTCACTGAAGCCATTCAGAATTTCAGTTTTCGTAGTCAGGAAGATATGAATGAGCCTGTAAAACGAGATTCCAAAAAAGATGATGGTGATTCGGTGAGTATTTAAACTCAGTGCATCTTGGTATTGGCAAACCAAGCCAATGACTGATTTATTACAGATGATAAAGCATCTTTTTCAGTAGGTTTATATGTGACAACTTCTGAAATTTTCATGCTACATGCTGTGTTTTAAACTTCCATTTCTATGGAACTTTGGCTTTCAGATTTGTTGCACTTGCCAAATACATATATGCTTAAACATGTTTTTAATTACTTAGCATCAAACTTTGAGATAAAATACTGACAGCTGTTTCTAGTTAATGAAATTTTTTTACTATGTACGCCTTTTTTTGGTAGGAAAACAAAGTTTATGGAACTGTTTCCAAGACCTCTTATTTGAAGGCTAGTTTGAAATTTTTAAACTTTTTTGAAATTTGTAATTTTTGCTACGTAGATGAATTAGTAATGTAGTTAATTGAAATTATAAGTGTATTTCATATGCTTGTATGATATTTCTTCTGCAGATTTGCAGTGCCTCTGGAATAGTAGACCTACGAGCAGGAAGTGGTGTGAGCGATACAGGCCGAACAGCTCTTGATAACAAAACATCATTACTCAACACAATGCCTCCCCACTCTTCGCCACGTTCACGAGATTATAACCCATACAATTATACTGATGGTATCAGTTCATTTAATAAATCTGCTTTGAAAGAAGCCATGTTTGATGATGATGCAGAGCAATTTCCTGATGGTAAGCTTCAGACTGTATTTTGTGCTAGAAGAAAAATGATGAGATTTTTCCATCTTTTAGTTCAGTTTCTGAATTTATTATTAGCAGTATATGTATCACCAGTGCCGCTTCTTTGAGAGGTTTTTACAAGTACCGTGCTTCAAATTAGTTTATTGGTTAGTAATTGTTTTGAGTGACACTGCTGGATTACTTGGTATTTGTAGAGATTAAGGGTAAAAATGAGATAAATGCTGAACTATATCATGTACTTTTGGTAGCACGTTGTAGCAGTATTGTCAATATAAATTTACTTACCAGATTTATTTATGATTAAAATTTAAGTGGGGGGGGAGATTTACAGCAAGGAAGTAAAATTGGATCAAACCAGTTTGGGAATTAGGTGAAAGGTTAAGTGTTTCGTTAGTAATATAATTGTATCTGAAACATGACTTTGGTGTTTTCTGTTGACTAAACATTCTTTAAAAAAAAAAAAAAAAAAAAAAAAAAAAAAACCAACTTTTTNATAAACATTTTTTAAAAAAAAAAAAAAAAAAAACCAAACAAAACCAGCTTTTTACCAGGAAGGTGGTTAATTTAGTCCATGTAAATCTAGGAACTTGGGCTGCTGTTTTGTAGGCTTCTAGAGCTTTTTTAAAATATTTCTCAGTATACCTTTGCATAAATTTTTTTTTTATCTAAATGTTGGGAAGGTTCCAAAGTATCACTACTATTGTTATTTTAAATAGTAATAGGTGGTTTTCATAATCTGGTATTCATTGTTGTTGATATTTCACGTTCAGTTACAGATTAATGTCAGGTTTTAAATAAACAAATTTAATAATGAGGGACAAATGAATTTTCCCCCTTCTTACTGTTTTGCTTCTGTCATACAGCAAAGATGTGTTATAGAAACTGTTGAAAAACAAAACTATTTCCTGACATGGTGTTTTATTAAGCTATTCTGTAAGTTGACTTCAAGTTTACACTAAACTAAAATCCAAGTAAGGTTCATCCCTCTTTTTCTCTTCTGTTTAGTGGCATATGGCCAGTTATTTTCTGAAAAAGATTGAGGGGAAAAGAAATTTTTACAAGTCGTCATGTATATCTGTAACTAAATATCTTTGTCACCCATGTACAGAGCCAGTTTATGAATAACATTCTGTATTACAGGGATCCTGTTGTTACATGGGTTAAGCCTCTTTATCCCTTCTGACAACATATTTCTGGGTATTGCATTAAACCAAATGCAGTCTGTGCTGCGCCAGCATGTTCTGGTTTTGTAAAAATTCTTGACTGCCTGGAGTGAAGCATCCCCATCCAGTATTAGTTTGTCCTGGCTGGAGGAGTATTGCAACCAATTATTTAGGTCTGCTCTTTAATGGATCTTAACAAAGTACTTGCATTTATTCCTGTGTTCACCCTTAGTTTTTATTTATACCATGTGCATTGTCATTTGTGTGTTACTTTTAGAATTTCATCTAAGATAACTTTGAAAAAGTCTACATGAAAAAAGATAAACTCGGCAAAATACTTTGCACCTACAATTCCTCAATTAGTAGTTGCATGTTTTTCCCATAAACCTGAAGCACCTATTGAACATTAGATTTTAATTTTCAGAAACTCCACAGAATTGCTGTGTGCTAATGACACAAAGTCCTGTTTTTACTGGACTCAACAGCTATCCTCTCATGTTACTGGGAGAAGGATGTGGAAATACAGGGATGGGAAAACCTTAGCTGCTTATATAGTGCCATCAACAGCACTGAGGCATGAACTTGTATTCTGCAGACGGTTTGTCTAACAATTGAAAATTTCCAGTGGAGGTGGTGACACAGTGTACCCCACATGGCCAGTTAGGTGTTTTGCCTCTCTTACATTAAAAAGGTTTTCAGAGTAACAACCTAAATCTTCCAACCACTAGCACTCTTTTTTTTTTTTTTTTTTTTTCAAGGGCGTGACTCTTNACATTAAAAAGGTTTTCAGAGTAACAACCTAAATCTTCCAACCCCTAGCCCTCTTTTTTTTTTTTTTTCCAAGGGAGATACTCTTTATCCAAAGCATAAGGAACCTGGCTTCTAAGTCACTTCCAGACTCCTTAGAAGTCCACAGTCTCTACTTGAAAAACAGTGCTCCTCTTCGAAGAAGCTTATTTATTTCAGCTTACTTCCATGGATTGTATTTTCCAAACATCTTCCTTTTTACTGACACTTTGTATGTGGGCTTAAGATTTCTGCTTCTGTGTATTCCCTTACGTTTACCATCATTTTTGTTTCAGACCGTTCCACTGATTTATCATGAAAATTTTCAGTTTTTATCTTGTTCTCCAGAACGTTTGCAACTGCTCTTAAGTTGATGTCATCTGCAGATTTTATAAGTGGTCTCCGTATTCCTTCAATATCATTAACAAAAGCATCAAACAGAACCAGGCTCTGCACAGACCTGAGGAGGGGACATCACTCGTATCCTCCTGGATTAATAGAAAGCCATTTATAGTCCAGTCACCCTGCAAGTGATTAATCAAGTTTTGCACCCGCTCTGCTAGCTTTTTTGGCCACCATGTTTGCATAGCTTCTGTATTAAGATTGTGTGGATGACAGTAGAACTAAATTCAGGGTATACTTACATTTTCCTTTTTAACCCCTACACTGTTTATCCTGTCAAAAGGATATTATTTTATCGGCTTGAGAAGAACTGTTCTTCATCAAATATTGATATTGCTAATGCATATTTTAATTCCGTGAAATGGAGGCGTTGCATCTGCTCCTCATTTGTGTTTTGTTTTCTTTCTGAAAAAGAAATTTTGAGAATGGAGTTTGAATCTGACTTCTTTTACCACTTCTCCATTCTTATCTGGAGAATGTTGGGAAATGAAACGCTGGGTGCTAAGTCACACAGAGGAATGGAAAATACAGGCTATGAGGGCACATCCCTCTTGATTGTCTTCACGTTTTTCAGGAATTCCATCTGTTTCCTCCACAATGGAGCTTCTTTCCTCCCCTTACTCCTGCATGGACATGGCTGCTACGTTCTGCTCTCTTTACCCCTTCCCTCCATGTGTTCAAGTTGCCACTTCTTCATTCTAATACTTCCACAGTGAAAATAACTTTATTCAGGCAGGTGTGGTTAGTTTTGCTAACTATGTGTCAATGTGTTCCCCAAAATAGGATTTACTCTAGCTGTAATCCTCACAGTTTGGTAGAACAAGTGTAATAGTTCTTGTTCNGAAGTTGTGGAGTCCCCTTCTCTGGAGATTTTCAAGACCCACCTGGATGCAGTCCTGAGTAATGTGCTCTAGGCATTCCTGCATCAGCAGGGGAGTTGGACTAGATGATCTCTAGAGGTCCTTTCCAACTCTGAAAATTCTGTGATTCCATAATAAAAGTAATGATCTTGCCTCTGTAAAAGTGATTGTCCGTTCTGCTCATCTGTACTAATTAATAACACACCTAATGCCATTTCAGTCCATCCTTTAGGCAAACATTAATGATCCATTTAGAGAGTCTGCAAAGCATGCATTAATATAGAGGCAGTAGAAGTACTTGCAGGAAAAAGTTTCTGTTTTCAGGTGCTTGTGCTCCTGATTATTCGTGCAAAACAGAATGCAAATAGAAATGTTGGTTACAAAAACAGTGTGGGTTTTGTTTGTTTTTGTTTTTGTTTTTTTTTTTTTTAA
This sequence comes from Burhinus bistriatus, assembly GCA_013397275.1. Taxonomy (NCBI): domain Eukaryota; kingdom Metazoa; phylum Chordata; class Aves; order Charadriiformes; family Burhinidae; genus Burhinus; species Burhinus bistriatus. Next base: position 96,632 of record VYXH01000976.1, on the reverse strand, counting down.
GGTAACTGATTGTGATTTTAAGATACTCGATACATGATAACTCAGCTTTTACTTGTTTTTTTGCACAGGTGCTTTAAACAGCATTTATAAGTTACAGTATTGAATATAGTAATATAAGATGTTCAAGGGCTGTGGTTTCTCAGTATATGACCTAATAAATTTGTTTTGGAGAATATATTTCATGTGTTAATAAATTGAATAATTTTAGGAAAGATGCAATGCAGGAACACTTGCATTTTATGCCGATACTTTAAACCTTTTTCCAGAAAAAGAAGTGTGTTTCTGTTAATTTATCCAGAAGTCTTAGTGCAAAGATGGAAGCTATATGCTTTTCTTTCTTAAAGGCTAAGTGGGTCTTGATGGTGGAATAAAGGCAACAACTTGCTATTTAATTTTCATTAAGACTATTTTTAAGTTTCTTGACTGTTTACAGATCTCTGTTTGCAGTCCAGTACTTACAAATATGGGTCATGTTACTAATGCATTTTTCCATCATCATGGAACCCTCTCTAATCAAAACTAAAATCCAGAGCCATCTTGTAATGATCGCTATTGGGAATCTCTGTGGGACTAACAGCCTTGGGTTGCTTCTATTTCAGCTGTTTTGTACCAAGCACCATTCTGGTGCGTTTTTTTTTTTCCCCGTTTGTGTTAACAGCCTAGCTATTGCTGTGGAACTGTGGCTTACAAAAGTGTAAGCAATTCTGTAATACTAACAGAGAAAAGACAGATGTATCATCTTGGATGGAAGGGTCATATGGAAAAGGTAGCACTGTGTGTATAGATCAGATTTAAAAGGATGCAGAGTACTTACCACTTTGGGTATTGCAAGCATGAAAACTCCTGCAGTAAACTAGCTTACAGGGGGTTTTTTGCAGTATTATTGTAGGGTTTTTTGGTGATTGTAAGCTTGTTCAGCAATGTTGGCTGCACTGAAAATGTAGTAGCCAAATTGCAATTTTTGCAGACAATTTTGGGGAAAAAATAAAAACATGCTAGAAAACCAGCTAGCCATCTTAGAAAATATCCTTCAGTACAGCAAGCACTAATACTTATTTGCAATGATTGAGAACAGTGTGTGTATTCCTTTTTGACAGAGCCTCCTATGGACCATTCTGATCTGGTTGCAGAGTTACTGAAAGAGTTATCAAACCATAATGAGAGAGTTGAGGAAAGAAAGGCTGCCCTGTACGAGCTCATGAAGTTAACTCAAGAAGAGTCTTTTGGTGTTTGGGATGAGCACTTCAAAACAATACTACTTTTGCTGCTTGAAACACTTGGAGATAAAGAGGTAAATTCAGACTAATCCGGTTAAGAATGTTAACAATCACGTGGTTTACTTTCAGTATCTTTGAAATTTGTATGGGTTATAGGAGGGGCACAAATTCCAGTTAGTCTTGAAAAACAAAAAACTCTGGAAGTACAAAAATGTCATGAAGCCTGAATGCCCTGGTGGTGAAAAGGACATCAGTAATACTTACCTTCTCAAGTATTCTTATTTGTTGATTCTCACACAATAGATTAAATTAAACATTTTTCACTAGGATTCAAAGCTTATCTGTTAATAGCCCGTGGTGGAATATAAAGTATCAAAACATCACGTGTGGCAAAGCATTTAGAAATTTATTTCTAAAATACAGTAACGCTCATTGTGAAGAGACTGAGTTCTGTGTAAGTATTCTCTACAGGGGCCATTGTTTTTAAATTACTGAGGATCAAATAGACACTAATATTTGCTTTTGAGTTTTTAAAAAAAAAAGTTAAAATAATTTCCAAAATGTATTTGCATGATGTGATGCTAAAGGTTTTATCAGGACTTGTGAAGAGTGAAATTGTTTGCAACTTAGCTTCTGGGTCGTGTAGATAACTCAGGTTAGCAACATGTTTATGATATGCCACCTGAATTATCTGCAAAAAGAGAGATCGAGAAGAGTGATAAATTGAAGATTTTTTTTCTAGCTTTATTTGTTAACACTAGGTTCATACTGTATATATGCGTAGAGCATAATCTGATATTTTTCCATTATCAGAGACTCTTCCAACTGCTGAACAAATGTTTGTTTAAAGATACATAACTCATTTATTTTAATATTAAATCTTCAGCATGCAATTAGAGCTTTGGCATTGAAAGTTTTAAGAGAAATTCTAAGAAACCAGCCGGCAAGGTTTAAGAATTACGCAGAGCTCACAATCATGAAGACATTAGAAGCACATAAGGATCCTCATAAGGAGGTTAGTAATCAGTTATTCTGTTTGTTTGAGGTTTTGACAAATTATTACAAAATGAAACAGCTGTCCAAAAAATGTTTGAGAAATTAGTCATATCTTACCAAGGAAGTAATTTGTTTAATAATCAAGAATTCAGCTGTTATTAGTTGACATGGGTATGCAAGAGAAAAAAGAACTACAGGTTTATAGGCAAAGGCTTAATATCAGCCCTAGTAAGAATTGCCTTGGGTGCTGTCCAAGAGGACACGTGTCATTATAGCTCTTCAAGGAGTAACTGAAGGGAGTTTTTTCCTTTTATGATGACTTAAGCCAGATATAGGTGTCCTGGAGCTCTACAACAAGCTTTTGGATTTCATTAAGGTTCATGGTTGAGAGATGGAACTGAACATGGCAAGGAATCACCAACCCTTTCCATTTTTAGCCAGCTCTGCACCATTCGACAGCATGGCTTTGAATCTTGTTAGGGGAGAACGCACAGGAACGTATCAAAGGGAGGAGTTGGTTGTGGCTGAGAATAGTGAGGGGATTCAGAAGTAGAAGGATAACTGTAATCTTGCTCAGAAGTATTTGTGATGCACACACACATAATAAAGGATAATGCACGTAGGTGTAAGAAACACAAATACAGTAACCACCCATATTAAACAGTTCGTATCAGTGTCACTGATGCTATGGAAAGAATCTGGGTTTATTATTAAATGAGTACATCTTCTCCCTGCCTTCCCCATGCAAGGGCGCTTACTCTATATGGAACTTACTGTGGAGTTCCAGGTTTTGAAGTTCGACTACAGTTCCTCCCATACCAGTGACTTTTGTCACTCATCTGATACGCATTTCTCTTTTCCCTACACCCTCCTGATTTGCTTCATATACTGTATTTATTAGTGTCTTGTCCCCACCTTTCCTTCTCTGTTACTGTGCTTTTTCTCTCTCTTGGTTTCGTGTATATGAGTGAGAGTGTAAAGGGGACAAGGATGGAGAGAAACAGTTATGGAGGTTTTTGTCCATCACTGATGTACAAACTGCTGATGTTGTACAGTGGTTTGTCTTGTTGGATGGCAGACGCCACAGCTGCACTAATATGAAGATCAAATGTGAATTTCCTCTGTGCCTGTGTTGTATCCTGCTCTTCTGTACCTATTGACTTCCTACCTGCTTGTTCTGTGTATTCTTCAGGCTTAAAGTACTCATTTGTCATAGTTTCTTTCAAACTTAGAGGGGAGGAAAAACAGCTAGATGGACTTCTAGAAGTAGCAATCTAGGCATGTCTGTAAGCAGGTTTTTGAGACGAGTGTGAAAACATGCCGTGTCAGTGATCACTGACCTAACAAGCAATAGCAAATGACAACACAAGAAACTACAGATTTACAAAAGTGGGGATATTTCAATATGTAGTTGGAGGGTATTGCAGAATAGAGAAATTTCAGATCCAATTCAACAAGCAGGTTTGAAAAACTGATAAGCGTATTGCTGAGAACATAGATTAGCCACAGAATATTGGGAAGAGTCTTGTTTTTGGGAAAGTATGTCCAGCAGTTGGAATCTTGTAAACAGATTTTCAAACATTCACATATTTCTACAATATTGTAGAGCTCTTGGTAGGAAGTCTTTATGCGTAAGACTATTACTGCCAGATAACAGACCATAGTAACAGTCTCTTGTAAATCATTTTTCCATGTCTTCTACTTACTCTTTCAATAGGTGGTGAGATCTGCAGAAGAAGCTGCTTCCATGCTGGCCACTTCCATTAGCCCAGATCAGTGCATCAAAGTTCTTTGTCCAATTATCCAAACTGCAGATTACCCCATTAATCTGGCTGCAATCAAAATGCAGACGAAAGTCATAGAAAGGGTATCTAAAGAAACCCTTACTCAGCTTTTACCAGAGATTGTGCCAGGTCTAATACAGGTAAGGAGAGAAGAAAGAAAGGCGGACCACCCCCCACCCCCCAAAAAAAAAAAATCAAACCCACACAAAAGAAACTGTATATATAAGAATTGCAAAGACTTTAAAAATAATACCACTTGGCTGTCATGAAGGATTTGACCCAAAATAACTCAGTGTGAACAAACTCTTTGGTTGGCTGGTAGCTAAATTATAACCGTGGTTAGGACTCAAAGGAAGTCTCGGTAGGATATAAAGTGCTGGTTATAGTTAAGCTTTATAGATACTTTTACTTATAAGATAGTTTTTTTGTTGTTTGTATCTTGTTCCAAGTTGTAATTATTTGGTCTGAAATTGTCCATGTTGTATTTGTGTATAATTGTAGGTTTTTATCACTTGGAGTTTGGGGGAGGCAAGAGGAAAGAAGCAGTTGATTGGGGAAAGTTTAATAAAATGAGAAGAGTATCAGAGGTTTCTCTTCCTTTGTCTTTAAAAATAAAGTCTCTCCCACCTTATCAAGAGCCAAGATACATTTAATTTACACATGATGGATAACGACTTTTCAGAGTTTGACAGCTGCATTCTGCAGATTTCTGTCTTTAATGGGTGTGATTCAATCATACATCTGCAGGAAGGTAGAGGCAGAGAAGGGGCCCTCTGAGAAGGGGTGTGAGACAGACAGCCAGGCATGGGGTACTAGCAAAGTGGCAAATGAAACAAAAATCACTGAGGAATGAGATGGGAGTTAACAAAAGAATCTTTAGCTGTTAAGAGAATACTTCTTTCGGTGAGGAAGCTCTAAATTGTGTGCTCTTTGGCTTTAAGTATTTGTATAATCTAGAACAATTTCTCTTATGTATTCCCCTATTGCATGACAGCAGCTCTGTTTTCAGTGTAACCTATGAACAGGATTGTGTGGGTTTTAATTTCAGTCTGGAAAATGATTATCAATGGTGATAAATAAGCAGCGTGCTTTTTAAGTGCATGCTCTGTATTTGCGTGTTTGTTTTTTTGTTGGAATGCTTCATTGGGCTACGCTAGCATTCATTTACTGTAGACTTCAATGTATTTATTATAGTAAATAAGTAAATAGCTTTCTGAGGCTTTTAATCATTAACTGATACGGTATTAATGTTAATTTTATTGCTTTCTAGGGTTATGATAATTCAGAGAGCAGTGTTCGTAAGGCATGTGTTTTCTGCCTTGTAGCCATTCATGCAGTAATTGGTGATGAACTAAAACCACATCTCAGTCAACTCACTGGCAGTAAAGTAAGTAAAAGATACCATTTAAAGAAAGCTTGGTTCATAATTGCGTGTATGCATTTGTATTTTGGTTGTAATTGCCAGAAAGTTTCATAAAAGTATATACTTGAATGAGAATATCAGGGCTACTGAAACCCTCTGAGGATTAATATGTTTGTCATAAAATGTTCAAAACTGAAAATCCATAGATCCTTATTTATGCTAGTGTACAAATCTTAGCATTAAGATAAGTACTAAATTATGTTTCTTACTGCTGTTTCATGGATTTAGTTACTGGTTGTATCCCCGGTAGTAGTGATAATATATAATCAGCATGGCTTTTCCTGTCAGTATTTCTTGTCTTTTTTCATGCAAGTTCTGATTGGAAAGCAGTAAGTGTAATGTGTAGATGTTACATACAGCAGTTTCATTTATTCTTCCTCCGTGTTATTTTACTTTCATCAGTCCTTTCAGTACCTCTAATTTGAAATAATGGTAATCAGTCTGTTGTCCTTTTTGGTTTGGGATATTTATGAGTTTACTGACAGCTCTTACTTGCAGTTTTTTGCATGTAAACAGCTGTATGTTAATTGTGAATCTCTTTGCCCTTGGGACTAAAAGAGGACAATTAATTTTGTATATCTTTGAATAAGACAGTTTTATCTTAAAAATACTCTGTCGCAGTGATTGTGTTGAATGAGATTCTAGACAGTATTGGAAGCTTTAGTAAGTACCAGCATCAACAACTCTTTAACTTAAAACCTCAACATTAACTTAAAAGAAAAAAAACCCAAAACCTACCTTACTTAGAACAGCATTGTAATTTGAGGAAAATACTTCATCTGTCTTAATCTAGCTACCTTAGACCATTCTCTTCTTTACATCCTTAAAGAAGCTTGAGCAGTTTCCTCATGACAAATTTCACTGTTTGTTTTCATTGGCAAGTATGTTACCTTTGAATCAACTGTGTAAAATATAGTTTAGCTTTTGGGGAAAATTATGTAATGTCTCCTTTGTTGCACCATTCCTGTAGTCTGTACAGTTTGCAAATACTAAACAAAGTGAATTTCTGGCTTAAATTTGCAGATGAAATTATTGAACCTTTACATCAAACGTGCACAAACAGGCTCTGGACCAGGGGATACAACAGCAGATATGTCTGGACAAAGCTAATGAAGCTGACAAGAGTTAACCAGGTCTCCTAAAGCAAGGGCAAGGCCCTCTTCAGTGAAAGCAAAATTCTTACATACAACTTTTGGAACTTTTTCCTTGGTTTTTTTTTTCCCCTTTCTTTTGTGGTTGAGTTTTTTTTTTTTTTGGTGTTGTTTTTTGTTTCTTTTCCCTTTTTTTTTTTAACCAACAGCTGTCCTCAGCCTGCATGTGACTGTTGCAATAGAATTATTCCAAATCCAAGGAAAAACAGTATTAACATCAGTTGATCAAAGCAGAATAAAATTTTAAAATAATCTAATCCATCAGTTATCCTGTTCACAATCCTCTGTGTCTTCCCATTAACTTTTGCCAGTGTTATTGTATTAAAAAAGATTTTTTTTAATGCTGATTAAAAAGGTATGCTTTAAGCTTCAGAAGTTAAAATATAAATTCTGTTGCTTTTATTCAGCTGCAGATAACATTACTTTTTTATTGCTATTTTGTTTGAGGATCACGTCCTTCGCTAGAAACAAGAAGTGATGTGAAACAAGGCTGAACTAGTCTGAACTGCATTGAGACTCGTTCACTGTGTTGGTGGTTCATCATCTTATTTACAGCTTGCTTGGGATATTCTGGAGATTGAGAAATATGCCTATAAAAAAAAAAGCTGGATTGATCCAGTTCTGTAAAAGTGATATTGTTCATTGGTTGTATGTTTGTTGCATAAATAAGAATTTGGTGTGCGCAGCAGAGGACTGGTACAACCAGTACCTCTTAATGTGGAAGACAGCCCTTTCAGGGTAGCATTGCCGACCTGGTGATAGTGTGGCAGTCTGCTTTTCAGCAGCAGAGTTAATGGTCACTTGATGGACGTGAACCATCCTTGTCACCTTTCGTTCTTCAAGCAGGATGCTTCAGAATGGAGTGCTCTGCCCAAGCATGCTCAGTATGTATTTATCACTAGAATGTTTCCTCTCAACCTAATTGCTGGAACAAGTAGTCTTGTATTGTAACTCACATGGGATTTTATGACAACAGTGCAGAAAACTATTTATTTGTTACCTTCCTAAAAGCACCAAGATTTTCTGCATTGAATTTAAAGGGGTGGGGGAGGGGGAATAGTCACAAATGCTATGGATCTTGCCACCTTTTAATTTAAAAAAAATATATATTTTGGATGAGTTGGGAAAGCTGCACCAAATTATTTGCATGGTTTTCTTGAATAGTATCCTCAAGACCCATCTGGATTAAGGTGTGGAAATGTTTCCAGGGTTTGTTTTTCCATTTTTGAAAAAGAGTTAGTTTATTGTGAATAATGGTTCTTTGTATTTATGAACTTGATAATGGAAAGAGAACAAAGATCAAGTAAATGTGTCCCTAAATGTTGTCTTTTTCTTTTTTCTTTTTTCTTTTTTTTTTTTTTTCCTTTGGTCTTGGATATAAGCAGCAAGCTAATTAACTGAGAACTGGGATGAAACAGTGCCCTTCCCAGGAATGGTGGAATTTTTTTTTCCTGCCCTTTTTTTTTTTTTCCCCTTTGACTGTGATGTTGTCTAGTTGTAGGAAGTGTATCCTGATAAGAGAGAAAATAGTGATGCCAAGGATGATGATCTATGCTAGGCTAAAATTCTCTCTACCTCTTCAGGGTGACTAATTTTTGACTGAGCTGCTGCATATAGCACCCGGTGGACGAACTATCTTCAGAAAACCTTCTTCTTTTTTTTTTTCTCCAAACTTTCACTTAATGTGTATTCAAAACTCTATTCTTCAACATCGCAGCCAAATACCGTAAGAAACTACGTAAACACTTTACTTGCTAGGAACCCTGAAAAGCAAAACTAAATAAAAATTAAGTCATATGCTTGTAGTCACAGGAAAGGTTGTTTTCACTTCAAACTAAAGTGAATGCAATAGAAGGAGCTAAGATGTGGTTGATAAAGAAGCAATGCCATTGCAGAGATTTATTTGGAGGAAAAGTTGTAGAAATATATGTAAAGACTTAAAACCAAGACTCATAACTCATCGCTAGCCCTTTTTAGCAGCTACACCAAGAAAATAGTATCTCCTCTTTCTTTCCTTTGTTATGTGTAACATCCTTGTTGTTTTCTACTGTTTAATTACATTGTGTATTTATAGTTCTATGCTTACCATTGTGCATATACTGGCAATAAAATGTACATAACATTACTTAAAAAATTAGCAATGTATACATTCTGTTTTTCTGGTTTATTTGATCACATGCTATAAGAAAAACTATAAATGCAATTGATACAACATTGGTTTTAAAAAAAAAAAAAAATCCTAATCTTCACGTTCTGTGTGTCCAAATGATGTTTCTTTATATACTCTTGTTACTGACTCTGACTTGGCATTTGAGAACATGCTGTGATTATAGGTATGCTAGACAAAAATGTGTTTTGGAAATTGAATAGAATCTTTATAAACACCCAATTTTCTTCATCTAGGCAGGTTTCTTGTTTACTATTTGATTTATTTGTACATTATACATTGTTTGCATTTAATTTTTTTAATATTTCAAAAATATTTTTCAGTCTACAACCTTGTAGTTTACATTTTGATTATACAAAAGGTCGCTTAAAAAAATTTGCACAAATTCCAAGCTTAATAGTCCTGTATGTTATTCCTGCTTTTTCTACAGGTAATGTTTATTTTCAGAGGATCATTTCAAGTTGACTTCTGTTTGTCATCTTTTTGAAGATGCTATTTCATACTGAAAAAATAAGTTATTGAAACATACAGTATATATTCTGGATGAGCCTAATTTTTTTTATGTGTAAACAAAAGTTGGTAAGAAAGAAATGTTTTTATCCCTTATGTGACTGAAAATTTTTGCTCCAGGTAGGGAGGGAGGAGGATATTGACACAGTTTGTCCCTCAGTTTTGCTTCTAAGCCATCCTTAAATGTTCCAAGTGTGGATATCCGATGTATTAAAAATCTAAATGCAATATACTTAAATGACTATTTTACTTATTATATGACTAGTTCTGTTTCCAACAAAGATGGGGCTGCTATAGTGGATATTTATTTATATTACGTGGAGCCATCAGAATGTAAGAATTTGCAACAAAATTATTTCCACTGCAGCCAGTTATCAGATTCACTGCATTGCTTTTTGCCTTCATTTCCTATATTATAAATGTATATTAGCTCAGTTAAATTCAAGCTATGATTAGTCATGCCTTATGTTCCTGCTCGAGGTGGTTTCTCTAACGGATTAGCATAAAGATCTAGGGAAAATTAGGACAATTATAAGTCGTTGTTCTTTCAGAAAGGGTTTCTTTATGTTCTTTCTAATATTCTGTCAAGATAGGTCATTGCAGTCATTTAAATACGGAAATGTAATTCTTAAAGGTTGGGCTTGGGGTTAAAAAAAGAGGAAGAAGGAAAGAAAGCTACATGCACGATCAGGATAGTAAATGCATGTCTTGGATGTCTCTGACTTGGATGTCATTTGCTTTAAAGAATTTTGAGTAATACATTATGTTCAGCTGAAGTCTTGGCAAGGAGGTTGGGACAGTACATGTAAATTGAAAGGAGAGCTGATCATGTAAATGTTCCTGAGTTTGGTTGCTTGCTTCTTTTTGAAGATAAAGGTTGGAACAGATCAAGTTGTGTTTATTATTTGTGGTCTGAGTGCTAGAGCAAAAAGCACAAACATTTGTATCCTAAAATACATATTCTTAGTGGTTTCTGAGTATTTAAACATTTGAGTAAATTCACAAACATACCAATGTCAAAAGCCCAAACTGCTCACAGTTTAATTTTCAGCGAAATAATTCAAATTCTGAATATGACATTGTCCCTTTGAAAACAATCATAAAAGAGAAAATAATCTTGAGGAATAAATTTGTTGAGTTATGCTACAGTTACTCCCTATGACAGGGTAGTGAGAAGGGTGTGTCAGGTTGGGACTTAGCAAATACAAACATAGAACACAGTAAACATAAATATGATGGGGATAAGTGGGCAGTTTGGGACCTGGAGGATTATCTACAGAAAGAAAACTGCTTTCTCCCAATTAAAACAGTAAAACGATCAGTTTTGCAGTTGCAGTCTACTTCCAGGTAAAATGAAATGAAAGTCAATATTCATATTACATTCTCTAAAGAAAACTTTCATTTTCCCCGCTATGTTTTGTAATTAAGTCTTCCAGCTCTTTAGAAGCATATATTTTAAAGATTTGCTTCGTGTATTATAAATGTTCTCTTAAACAGGTTAAAATTTTTCTTTCTTTTTTGTTAAAACAGGGAAGATTTTCAGTAATGTGGCAAGTTTGAGAAACTGATTGTGCTAGTCTGGCAAGTGGAAAAAAAGGCAAAACAAACTTCATAACTTGTTTTTTTTCCCCCTATGCTTGTATATTTTAAGACCTCAGGGTTCCCAAGCTGTGCAGCTTTGATTGTCCCAGTTAAATAAGTTTCTTCATTTGCTGATAGGATTTTTAGGATAATGAGCATGTTTACTGAGAAGTTCCCTGCTGAGGAAAGTTTGCTAATAGGTAATTTCTGCTTAGACATGTTTGTAAATTGCTGTTAAACAGTAACTCTGGGAAAATTTTAAATGGTATTTTGCAAGCAGTTTTGAATCTCAAAATTCTGTAACTCTTGGTGTATTTTAGGTAGATATAAGTGATCCTAAAGAAGCATATTTTGAGGGAGTAAGATTGGAACTAATGCTGGATAGTGACACATAGAAAATCTCTTTCTTTGGTGGAAAAAATAACATACCTGCATGTAACTGTTCGATATGCAGACTTGTTACTATTGGCAGGAGGTGGAAAGGTAACTGAACTTCATCTTGGGCATCAAAGTTTTACAAGTCTTCCATTTTTACTGTGCTTACTGTCCTAGATTGTGCTATTTTCCACCAATGCAAAACTCTGGACCCCTATAAACTCATACTGAAATCAGTACTGGAGTCAGTTCTGTTAACTCTGTGTCAGGCTAGATTCAAAGGTAGTGGCTATGTGTCCAAGGAAGATTTATACCAGGAAAAACAAACATACAGATTTAAGTTAGCCAGTAAACAGACATTCTCAAAAATCAGCTAGACTGGTTAGTTATTCCCTCACCATCTATTCATCTCTGCCCGTGGCAGAGCCAACAGAGTACCTTGTGGGAGCTCCCTTAATCTATTCCAGGCAAATCACATTGGGGAACAATCTCAGACTGGTCCTCCAGCAGCACCCTGGGACTAGAAACTTCTGCCTGAGATGCTGGCAAAAGTGAACATCTGCCCTGGGCTTTGAGGGTCTGCCTGTATGGGGGGGGTGAGGTGGGGGGAAATGCAAAAAACTTTTCGAAGCACATTGTTTAGCCTGAGCATCTGCAGTTCATGTTAAAATACCAGGGAAGACAAGGAAACTGATTTCAACTTGGTTTAAACAGCTGTTTGTGCAAGCCTGTGGGGGGAACTGGATGTGTCTGTTTCAATTAGAATTGCAGATTAGCATGTTTTAAAATGCTTAATTAATCTATCTGCTAATCTGAAGTAATACACTTGAAATGTAACTGTAATAGTATACAAGTGCAAAAAAGCCTCTCATCTGGTAAAATAGTAATTTCTGGCCTGTTATTTTTTGTCCTTTAAGTGCAGCTTAAACTGATGTGGATAAAACATTTTTACACCATGCTAAATGTCATTATAGATGGTTGTATTTTATGTAGAGAAGTTCTGAGGTGTTTGATATGGTTTTTGATCCTTCAGTTAACAGCTGTGGCCTTGTTGGCCAACTAACCAATTGAACTATTTTACCGAGACAAAATTGACTGTTTTCCCTAAGGAGTTTTCATGCATCACTATTTATATAGCCTGTATTTGCTTAAGAAGAGAAATCTTAATTGGGTGTTACCTGGTTGTTCAGAAATTGTCAGATGAAACTTTTTAAAACCTTACTCAGAAGTAACTGCTGGTATCATCAGAGGCTGTTCTTTCTCAGAAGTCTGTTAATTGCTTCTTGAACCATGTAAGGAAGATTTTTTTGCCCTGTTAGGAAGTGGAAGACAACAGGCTTGTTACAGAATATGAGGAGAGAGACATAGTATATATATTTAATTCAACCCCCTGTAAGTTGTAGCTCTTGTTCTTAAAAACCTTAAAAATTCCATGTAGTTTGTAATGTTTTTAGAAAGGGGATTTTCTTGGAATACAGAATGTCTTGCTTTCTGCATTGGGAATTAAGAGGAAAAACACTGATATTGGAGGACTTTGTCCACAAAGCCAAGACAGCACGATACTAGAAAATGTTAGACCTGGCAGGGTACCAAAGCTGCCTCAGAGCCTCAGGTAAAAGGGACTTTGTCCATTAGGAATGAGAAGGAACTGAGCTGTCTTTTCTGTCAGAACATGCAGGAAGCTTACATTGCCGGAGTAGTTTGCGAGTCCAAATACTGATTTGTTTAGGCTACCAAGTAGGTGCACAGCAAGCATAGAATAGCAGAATAACAAGCACTGGAACTTGTCCACCTTTTACAGACTTCTGAATCTTCTGCAAAAAAACTGACTCCATTCTTTGCCACAGCCATAAAAACCTGCTAACTTAAGTTTTGATTCAGGTAGGATGTGGTGGGTTAAATCAAAATTTTCTCTGGGCAGTGTTGCTGTCTACATCTCTTTATTGCCTACAAATGATCTCCATATGATAGGTTCCTTTGCAAGCCTTAAAGTCTTCCTAAGAGGCAGCAGAAGAAAGCAAAGGTAACACCTACTGTGCTTCCATCTCGTAAGATGGGAAGTCAGTAAGACATTTACTCCTCGGTTCATACCTCAGCACTTTAATCGCATCCTTTAGATTCAAAAGTAGGTTAGGTGAGGAATATGACTACAGAGGAATAAATTACAGAGCAGTAACACCCAGCAATGGAGACTTTCAGACTTTTTTTTTTTTTTAAAGGGATAGATCCCATGAGGAAAGGAACATATCCTGCCTTCTTCAGAAGAAGCCAAACCTATGGTTTTTTGTAAACTGACACTTGAGGCATTAGAAGCAATCCGTATTTCTGTTTTACATACGAAGTTAGTTCTCTGAGTGCCTCATATCAAGGAGACACTGAAGCAAGTCTAAGCACAGAGTCTCCTATATATCTATGGTATCTCATCAAAGCAATCACAGGGAGCTGTTGGAAGTATTTAGTGTGCTCAGTGCTGTTAGCATTCCATTCAGGTCAGATAGCCCATGATGTGTTGCCTTGTCTCTGTGCTCTTAGTGTCCTAAGATTTCTGCTGGAATTTAGGAGGTCTACCAAAAATGTTCTTTATGGTTTTTTGCATTCCCCCCCCCCCTTTTTTTTTTTCATTGGCAGCCCTGCTTTTAAAGAGTTCTTCTGACGCAGCAGTCCTTACAGTGCTTCAGTGTTAAGCAGGCCCAGATTAGGATGTCTAAAACCATCCAACAATCCAGAATAAAGGTGGCAGGTGGACATGGAGAAAATGTGGTCATTCCTGCTTATATTTCACTGCACTAAACAGAAACAGTGCATTGCCGTTTGCAGACTGTCGGTTAGCGAGTGATTGCCACCTTCAGATGACCAGACAGGAATAGGGCTGGGTCAACTCTTCATGTGTCAGGAGATACGTGGTGAGAACTGCAAGTCAGTGCAGTGATGGATCACATGCATAGTTTTTCTTGCTTCTGATTGTTACTTGTCAGTGTTTTAAGTTCATTATAGTAGTGGCAATTAATACAGTCCCGTTACCAATGTATGTAGGAGACAGGCTGCCTATTCAAAAGTGCATACAAGGAAGGGCTTGAAATGTTTTAGCCCCTTTCACGTACATCTGTGGTGGATTCCCAGGCCGTCCAAGCAGGGGGTATCATCGAGACGTGAATCCCTCACTGTTACGTGGTGATTTAGGTGAATGGGGTCACCAGTGTCTGGTTTGACAGGTGTTCTCATTCCAAAGTTACTCTGCATTTGGCAACAACTCTTACACAACCAAAAAGAGTCCAAAGACCAAACAGGACGCATCGAAATAGCACTGCTTTCTCCTCTATACTCTGTTTTGGGGCTGAAGTATGTAGGGATTGCTCCTGCATATATATATATAAACCTGTCTTCTGATTTTAAACTGACCTAACATTTTAAGCACAACTAAAAATCATCACTGGACGGCAAAAACCTCCTTTAAATATATTTTTCAGAATATATACTAAGTTTACCATGTCTTACATGGTACCTGATTTGAGTTTTTCCATGTGTCATTGTCTAGAGTAGTTTTTTTACTTGCTAAAAACAAAGAGCAAAGATGATGTTCTGTGTATATAACCAGTTATAATACCAATATTCAGTGTCATTTGCTGTGGTTCTCAGAAGGGTAATCAGCAAATGAAGTGAGGAGTCTGATCACTATAAGAAAAGATTAGCAAATAGAGTGATGATGTAGGAGATCTCATCATTTTGGATGCTGCTTATGGAAAAATCCAAAAATTAAAGTTTTCAGGCACCATATGCTAAAATACTTAACTTCAGTGCAGAAGACATTAGCCTCCCCACCTTAAATTTCAGGGTGGACTTTGCATGCCATACACAAGCCTTAAAGCACGAGATGTTTTAAATAAATAACGTCTTGTTGTTTGTATATACAATGCTCCTTTGCTGAGATCTGTTTTAGTACTTACTGGGCAGATTATAAAGCAAGAAACAAAAATAGCCCCTTAACAATAAACAGTACAAGGTAAAAAAACTCACCTTATTTGTCCCCAAACTTGAAAGACCGTGTAACCACATACCTTTATGTCTAGAGGTTAGTCAAGGGCAGCAGGTGTGGGTGTGGGGAATATACAGTGCTTCACAAGGCAACATACCAGATTTAAATATAACCTGGGAAGTTTATCCTGATTGAAAAAACTAAGCTATACTGCACTTGAAGTTTTACCCATATACTGTTTGCAACAAAGATCAATCAAACCACAAGACTGTAAAGAAAGAAAAGAAATACTGATATTTTTTTTTTTGGTAGTGTTTAATTTCAGTTTGAATAATAACATCTTTCTTACATGTTCTGTCTAGTACTTTCCATACAAGGACTCAAAGCTTCTATGAGTGATGTGTCAAGTGTCTTGTTGGCCCTTGGAGGGGGGGGGGGGGGGAAGAGGGACAAATTTTCTCCTTCCACAGTGCTTTTGCATGGAAGTCCACAAAATTAGGTTCTGCTTTGCTTCTCTAAACCATCAGGAACAGTGGTTGCTGTGGGATATGATGGTTTGTAGCAGCAGCTTTTGTGGCCCCACTCTCGTTTGAAAGCTTGCTTACCATGAGGAATAGCCATAACACAGGTCTTGAACTTCTGCCTTTTATAAGAAGCAGGTACTGAGAAACTGAGATCCAGAATAGCCTCCATCATTTCACCTTCCTCTACTAATAAACATCCCATCTCCTCGAGGCAGTAGCTTTTGGATATAACCAATGACTCAGTTATTTTTAGTCTGCATAAGCATAGTCAAATGAAGGTAAGAGCCTGAATGGGCACATCTGCTGCAATGGTTCTGTGTTTTATTATGGTCCATGTCAGTATAGTCAAAGCTTTGGTAACAGCTGGGCAAACTACTGACAGAGAGGACTCGCATCGGAGAACTGAAGTAAAGGCCTGACAGCTCTCACTCACTATCCACTCTCAAAACATATGGGAAAAATCCAGGCCAGTGGCCTAATCTGCAGCTGCTTGCCCAGGCTCCCCTGGGGTGGTTATTTTCAACGACAGCAAGTTGTGTGTCTTGAGAAAAGAACAAATCTAGGACTCCTGAAATGTTGTGTTATTTAAAAATATATATAAAAAAAAATTAATTCTACAGTAGACAGAAGTCTACTGTGCTAAAGATGAAAAACAGGAGTGCAGGTTTTTAGTATACATATGTAGATGTACGTGTGTGTGTATATATATTTATAAAATAGGCTACTGATTAGTCTGGGAATCTCAATTGCTTTTGCTCACAAGTTCTCTCCGAGACTTCACAAAAAGACTGATCAAAACTGCAGTGTTCCCACCTGCATTTTGACAAACAGCAGCTGTCTAAAGCAACAGGCTACTTTGGGGGGGTGTGTGCAGGGGAAGTGCCTGGTCACTTAAAGCCACGTGAGATCTGTGGGATACACATAGAGGTGGGAGTTATTCTGTGCCAGGGACTGAAAGCTGTGCAAGTTACAGGGAATCTGTGGTTTTGCTCTTGCTATTTAATAGAAATACAAGTCACAGAACAAAACTTATGCCAGCTCTTTATGTGGGAAGCTCTTGTCAGCCCCAAGGGAAGATTGTGAAAGTGGATTGAGGGATGTGTAGTCCTTTTGTTGAGAATAATCACTGCAGAGGGAAATGGGGCTTCCAAATACAACGCGCTGTATACATTTGACATCTTTGCGTAAATCTAGGGCTGGAGACAGAGTGATTTTATTTTGCAACTTGCCAGTAGATGGAGCAAACTGGATAGAAGGATGCATACTATTTTTCTACAGTCACTGAAATCGAATTAATTATTAAAAAAATGCAGCAGCGATCACTGGGACTCATGCAGCCCTTTCTATCTGCTAGGAGGGTGCTTATTAAGAGTATGTGGTTACATAGAGACATGTAAGTGGAAAAACTAACCTTGAAAAGACTCCTCCAGCTCTCATCCTTGCTGGAGCGAAGATCAATTTGTGTACACAAACAGGTCTGTGTTAGGACAGCCTTCCTTGATGTACCTAAGTGCCTCTTGGAAGAGAATAATCTCTTAGAATCACTAAGCCAGCAGTCCTGATTCTTGTCTGCTTTTCTGGACAGTGTCACATGTGGGTGTTTCTTTCTCTTCCCATATTTACAGTTCCTCTTCTATTATTCTGGCCTTTGCTTTTTGTTTGGGTTGTTTGATGTTGAATAAGAATGGTAAGTTAAAGGAGAAGTGCCTCATGCTATGAAAAAAACCCAACCAACAATGTTGTTTATTTGATGTTTTTTTTAACCGCTGGATATTACTATCACTCTAGTAAGAAATTCCTTTTTGTTTTCCAGAACCTTGCTCTTTGATATTCTGATTTTCACAGCCTGAGTGTTGTCACAATATTGCAATACCTTTTAAAAGTATCTTTTTATAGAATGAATGGCAAGGAACAAGCAGTGTGTGCTTGTGTGCAGGTCGTGTTTAAAAAGAAAAAAAAAATACAAAAAAACCCTCAAAACAAAACCCCCACAAAAACCAGCAAACTACTGCTATTTGTCAGTAGTCCTTCCTATTTCAAGCAGAATGGGTGCCCTCTGCAGGTAACTATTTTCAGATGAGGTTTTTGGATGTGTGCCCCCTCTTATTTCTGAGTGTCAAGGTCTTAGCAGGATCAACCAGTGTTATTTTGTGTGTTTTAAAGTAGATATTACAATCCTGGCTGCAAACCAGGCAAGCAAGTGGCACTGAAATAGGAGTGCACCAAGCAGCTGGTTTGCATCCGAATATGATTTTTCCCTAAAGTGTGTATGTGAGCAGTGGGTGGGTGTTGGAGTAAATATTTTTCCCTGCAGTTTGACAATGTTTTCATTGGTTTTTTTTTAAATCTTTTTTAATGGCAAGAAGGTAACTATAAAGCTGTGCTCTGTAGCAGCTTGCCACTTGAACTTGTACAGAATGAACAGGCAAAAGGGATACAGTCTAAACACTACTGAGAAGGCATCTTGCTTGCCTTAAAGAGAACATTGTATATTCCACCTTTTTTCTTTTTCTCTTCAGTTAGTCGTGCCTGAGCAGGTGATAGTGTTCAAGTACTCCGAGTGGACTGTGTAAAGAGGGAGCTGTATGCCTCTGAGGCAGAAGTGCTATGAAATTGCTTTCTCTCCTGGCTCCGTAACACACGGCTCTGCTCCGTGATGCTCTGACAGTGCAGAGGGAGGGGAGCAGATCAACGGGGATGCTGGTGAGGTCTGAGCTGCACTTGGTGTCACATCACCTAGTAATAATAAAGCCTTGCAGCTGGGCAGCAGCTAACAGCACAGCAAGGCTGGGGAGCAGCAGAGTAGGTGGGGACCAGCCAAGAATTCAGCTACCTGCCTCTTCTGAAGAGAGTGACACCAGCAAACTTACTGGCAGCAGCTAAATATAAAGGCATGAGAGGAACACAACTGCAACTTTAATCTGAATGTGTGTATTTGTTTTCTCTTTCCTCTCTCCCATCACTGCAGTGACCATCTCTTAGCTGAGCACAACGCTTCATCTCATCCCAAAATGCTTTTCTGGCACAGCCAGCCTGAACATTATCACCATCACCAGTATCCCACCAGCAACAGCAGCTACCTGCGGTAAGAAAAGAACGGGGGTGATTTTAAATAATAATAATAATAATTATGCTATAAGACACAAGAATGCAGACTGCACAGCCTTTGCTAATTCACCTGTTCAAGCTTTCAAACACAGCTGGTGATTGCAGACCCTTTGAGAATAGTTTGAGCAGTACAGTCAACACAGTGGAGATTTACTTTACTGCGGCTCCACGATTTTCACAAACCATGCCACCGTACATGTGTGCTAGTAACAGGGATAGGAATGTTTTACTGCTTAATGTGATATCCATAGATGAGTTAATTTTTTGTTTCTTTTTCAAATTACATTCGCAGTCTGTAGATAAAACTCTGTTTACATGAAATAATACAGGCTTGTATATAAATACCTTGATGTTTCTTGTCTGCTTTAATTATCTGCTGAAGCTCAGCTGACCTGCGGGATCAGGACTATGGGCTGCTTGTCGTATCAGTCCAGGCACACTGGCGAAACGCTTTGCATTGAAATTCTGATGCAATATATAGTTTATTGCATCAGCACATTCCTGTGAGCTATGAACTTACTTTACCTCTTCATGACTAAAATATTATTTGTGTACAGTATTCAAATTTTTATTATAATTAAAAATGATTATGCTTTGACAAGAGCTCCAGATAATCTTGATGGTAATTGAGTTTCAATTTATAATGTGGTTCACTCCCTGTATTAAACTTTAGCTTATTACTTTTTGGCTAAATACAATGTATGTAAACATGACAGTGTTTAATCATCTACTTTGATATGGCTTTTTGTATGTTGGTAGTCTCACACCTATTGCTGTATCACAACATTACTTCTGCTCTTGTAGAATTGTTGAGTAGCATGTTTTTATTAGAAATGTGTTAAGTTTTAGGTTTAAAAAAAGCAAAGGAATTGAGGCTATATTCGGGTTCCAAAGTGTGAAACTAATGAAACTGCAGTGGAGTTTTATAAAATTAATCCATTTCAATACAAAGGTCAGGGTGACTTGAAATTTAGATTGGCTAATGCGAGTATGTAGCAAACACACCGCTGTTTCTATTGACTCAAGCAGTCAAACAGAAATGAAGAATGGGTGCTGGAATTCCCTGATGCAATGCTGTTCATAAGCGACATGCACAATTCCCAGTGCAAAAGGAACCAAACAGTAAGGGAAAGTGAGGATGTCCACTCGCAACCCCGGTCCCCCGTTCTTGAGCCTCCGTGTCCCTTCCTAGCTGTTCTCAGGGCCCATTTTCACCATGTCCTTGTCTTTCTTCATTGCTTCCCTGTATTTGCTTCTGTTTCCCCACCCTTACCTAAAAATCTGCCGTCCACATCCCTCTGAAGTTACTCTTCCCGCACACTTTTCAGCACCTGCCTTTGGGTTTGGGTGGCAGCATGCATCTGTGTTTTGGTATTGAAATACAATGTAGGGGGGACGCTTCCTGAAGTTAAAGGTTGTGCATAGAAGCTGACGAGATTGGCCCCTGAGGCTGACGACCATAAGCAGAAAGGATGCAAACCAGTTCAGGCACTAGGCTTCAGTCTGGTCATAATCGTCAAGTTGCTTGGCCCTGTCCTCAATGCTTCACCCTTAGTGAAGAACCACACTTCAGTCCCGCATCTGGACATCAGTAAGATGTCTTATGTAGAAACAGGAATCAAGTTCTGGGGAGGATGCCAGACGGCGTTAGTGAAGAGCAGATGGACAAATGAGTGTCCCAGGATCCCTTCTCCCCTGTCCCAGTAAAACTGCACTTGGAACACATTTATGCAGATACACTTGCAAAATCAGGCTCCCACTGCATGCCCTTGTTCTCTATTATATCAAGGCTCCAATTCCAATTGGTAGGTCTGGTGACAGAGGTATGCAGAGATGGAATGGCAGGGTCACAGGGAATGTCACCTCTGACAAGTTAGGCCTGTGGATTTGATCTGCTCAGAGGGCTATAGAAGCAATCTGAGATCTCAAAATGCTTAACTCCTGTTTTAGACAATTCCACCAGGCAAGTAGAAAGTTTTGAATGGTTTTCCTATATGCAAAGCTTGGGAGTGGGAGTGAGCTAGCAGGAAAGTAGTATCATTCTATAAAGTGTACGGAGTCTTCTCTGTCCTGTAGCCTCTGCTCGCAGCCTTACTGATAAGCAAATATTTACAATTTAGGCACAAATTCTGCAATCTCATCCTCAAAACAGGCTCATGTGCCTAACTTGTGGGACTCTGCATGGGGCTTATATTGTCTATGTTGCAGAATAGGAGTTTAGTTAGGAAAAGAGCATAAAAAATGTACCATATGTGCATAGTATGTGGATTTTCAATCGTTCCTGTTTGGTTAAACCCACTCTAGTTTTCTGTAGAATACAGACAGCATCAAAATACAGACAATTTTTCCAGTCAAGACTGTTGCTCATATAGAATAAGAACAACTTTACTTTTGTAATAGAAATCAGTATTCTTTATCTGCTTAATCTTTAAAATGCCTTGAACTTGACTCTACTCACCCTGAGTATAAGGCCAATATATGTTTAGCAACAAATCATCCCAAAAGTTAAATTATGGGAAGACTAACAGAAAAATTACGATTAAAAATAAAAAAAGCTATGGGAGCAGCTACCATTCATACTACGATATGCAGAACATCAACTGTAGGCATTAAAAAAGACCACAAGGCTAGTTTAAAAACTGAAAAGTAGAACAGAAAAAAAATTTTTTTTCAAGGTTTCTGTTTGTAATCACTACCTGTCTAAAGATATTTTTAAAGTCTTTTGGCAAAGGTTGAGAACACTGCATCATAATCACAAAAACTAGAGATTTAAGTTAAGTACTTGAGCTGATTTGCACTGAAGCTACAACTCTGCATTGGAGTTTGCTTTCCAGCCAGATGTAGCCGTGTTTGTGTGCACTGCTGATCCTCAGCAGACGATCTGAGAACGGGACTGATCAAGGAACCTGCCGCAAAGAAAGCAAACACATCACAGGCCTGTACTTTATAAAAACAGCAAAAACCAAACAAACACCACAAACCTCTACAGAAAACTTGTTATAAATTAGGCAGGGATACTAATAATGCTAAAGATATGCACTGTAATA
Source organism: Burhinus bistriatus (assembly GCA_013397275.1). Lineage (NCBI taxonomy): Eukaryota > Metazoa > Chordata > Aves > Charadriiformes > Burhinidae > Burhinus > Burhinus bistriatus. Next base: position 74,776 of record VYXH01000976.1, on the reverse strand, counting down.
CTCATATTTTAACAGAAAAAGGACACTGTGTACTAAAATAGCTAAAGATAACAATTTCAGAAATGCTAACAGTCAGTTTGCTTATCATGGACAAGTTTAACCCAACTTTAAAAGACTGAACTGCAAGAAGATGGGTGTTACTGTAGCCACTCAAGATACCCTCAGCAGAGGTCGGAATTTATGTCAGAAGAAAACAAATCCCAGTATAAAAATCATCAATTTATGATCTTGTCACTGCTATGTAGCTACGTTAATGTAGGTATAGTAAGCAGATAAACCAGTTTTGCTATGCATAAATCAAACCCTATCTGGCTTCTCTGGTCTTGGATCCCGTCTTACCTCTCTGACTGTCAGAAGTAGAAAGTGCACTACTTTGTTTTCCATAAACCATCACTTTCTTTTGTATCCCTTACAAAAGTGTTCTTTAGTGTTATTTATGCTACCTTATTTGTACAAAGTCTACTTTAGGTCTACAAATGTCCGCTTAGGGTAAGGTTTGAGTTCTCAGTTAAAACTCTGTAAATTCTGCAATGATAGTAGTTTAAGGTAACTTTGTAGCCACTACTGGTGTATGCTGTATAATGCCTGCTAACTTATTAGCTGGACCATAAACATCCCATAACAGTCACTGAAATTAATTAACGCCATCATTTGGGTTGTTATCCATCTTTCAGAAGTACTAACAAATATTTCCGTCATAATAATAAATTAATGAGCTCAGGGTATTGTTGTCAGGCTTCAAAGAGGTATCTTACCTGTGGCAATTTCAGTTCTCACTAAAAGCTGTAACTTGGTAGCTAGTGCCTCTGCTAGCGACATGTCCATAAGCCCCTGCCCTCTTCATAAATTTCCCTTTTTTAAGCTTCCTGTTATATGCAGATGAATTGTTCATCTGTCCATAGATGAGGCAGAGAACTCTTATGTCAATTACAGCAGCAAAAATACCAGTACTGTGTTCTGCAGAAGCTGGCAGTCAAATCTTAACTTACAAATTACCTTTAAAACTCATAAATCATGGTCTGTGTGCTTCTCTTTATCTTTGAGGATGTCGTATGTACATTTTGAACAACAGCTAGTATTTTGTTAATCATTACTGAAGTGAGGGCCTTCCTGACTTGTACCTTTTGACATACTTGTGCAATTGTACTTAAAGCATGTAATGCTTAAAGCACATGATCAAAATACATTTTACATTCTCAATACTTCTCTGTAGTTTGCTCACTGGGTGTATCATTTTAATGAACCTTCTCATAAAGTTATTTAACAATCCTCTGAATGATTAACATTTTTTTTTTTTGAGAACTCTTCTTTTACATGAAGTTGTGGGTTACTTACTCTATGAGCACCCACTCAATAGACTAAGTATTTTATGACCAGAGGGGACCAGGGGATTAAAATCTAAACCTCCGGCAGTTCCAGTTCTTCCTTGCATCCCCCCTAGGCCTCTCCAACTGCCAGGCCAAGAATTACTTACTAATAGCTTAGCTGCCTCTTGGATCCTTTCCTTGGAGAATATAAAATAATCAATTTGAATAGCAGTATAAAATCAAGATACTTTAGTAATTTTTACAAAATATAAATTCATATTCCAGAAAGGCAAATTTGATGCTACTTGAATACACCTGAATTTCACTTAGCTTGGCCCTTTGAAGGAGAGAAAGGCAGTCTTAATGCATCTGAAAACCTATACAAAATGGTCTTATGGTGCTATAAAATGGGCCAAGAAACAAGTCAAAGGCCAGACAGAAACAAAGGAAATGAATACTAAGCAAAGAAAATTCTTTACAGGTAGTGCACTTTTCACCTTACCACAGGTGAATGCAGTGTAACCTGAAGATGACATTAGCTGTATCTGCTTGCTGTATGTCCGTTTGCAGCAGCTTCCTTCTAGCAGTTAGGCAAGAAAAGGGCTCTGACCTGAGAGCGTGTCCCTCTGCGCTCCAGCCATTTCTGAGTTCATCCTGCCTGCAGGTGCCACATGAACGTGAAGCCTTTGTGAACGCTTTTGTTTTAGCAAGCTGGAGACCTTGAATCCAGGATGCAGAGGTGTCAAGATTTTTGTCCCTCACATTAAGTAGCGTATTTATAGTGTATGTTAGATAGTATACTAGACATAAAGTGTAAGTATTTTTCTGCCTTGCATCCTTGCAGGTGTTTTCATCTATCTTCCCATCATATTGAAGACTGTTAATAGGTCTTTTAGATTACGATGGGTTTGGGTTATTTTGGGCAGGCTTTTTGGACAACGCTGCAGGTCAAGGCAGGGCTTTCCTCTCCATGACCTTTTTTCTCTTCCCAGAGTAAGAACCTGACTTACGGGGACATAAAATAATTTGCCTTATGAGCCTGACAAGACGGAAGGGAGCACAGGGCTGAGCCATGATTACCTCGGCCTCCCTAGTACCTGCAGAGCTCCCCGGCCTGGCTGAGGGCAGGGCGGGGACGGCACCCACCCCCGGCCGCGGGCCTCTGCCCGGCAGGCTGTGACGAAGCAGGCGGCCCGTTATACAAGCTCCGGCCAGCAGTTAACAGCTTCGGAAGCGGGTGAAGAAACCGGCCCGTTACGAGTCCCGGCGCAGCCCCCTCAGGCACTCCCCGCTACCTAGTCTCCACCCCCAGGCTAGCGGGCCCTGACGCCACTTCCTGCCCGCCTTCCGCTTCCGGGGCGGGGCTCCGGGGGCCTGTCATTCGGTGACGTCGCCTGGCGTGAGGAAGTGCCCGCTTATTGGCTGGGCTTTCCGCCCTCACCCCCCCCCTTCCCCGCCCTCCTCCGATTGGGCCCTTCGGCGGAGGCCAGCCAATC
>VYXH01000976.1:1232-62363 GCA_013397275.1 Burhinus bistriatus | reverse complement strand
TTTTTTTTTTTTTTAATTCTAGTTGTTATTTTGGGGAGAGGCTGTACAGTCTTTACAAGGTAGAGACACACTTGTTAGACTTTTTCACCATTCATAAGTGTTTCCTCTTTCAGGTCAATATGGCTTCTTCCAGGTAGCCAGGGCAGTGCAAAATGATGTGACTGGCCTTTACCTTGCTGTATGTGGCACATGCTCTGAAAGAAAAGTTGGGGTGCCCCAGCTGCACTCCTCATACCTAATACTTATGTAGACCAAGTCTACACTATAACCTTCTATGACACAAAAATATTTGCTGTAATTTCACTTTTTAGATTGATTATGATACTGATACTTTTTGAATCTCCAGATATGAGCTGGAATTCAAGAGGAACTACAGAGTTCTCTTTAAATAAAGCAGGTGCTCTCAGAAATGAGGAACAGCAAAAAATAATTTTACTTCAAAAATTTTAGGGTACAAAGTGTAAATAATAGTGCAATACAAATAAGACACAATTCTTTTACAAAGTACATTAAATCTATGATTGTGATCAATGCAAGAGAAATAAACAAAAGGTACATGTAGATTAAAAACAATCAACAAGTAAGGTGCTGTGAGAAATCTTACTTCAGTTTAGAAATTAATTTTCAAAGAAAGTCTCATGGATCTGCAGATAAGAATTTCATCATGAACAAAAATTCAGTACTAGAAAAATGCTATCTTTGAACAGAACTCAGTAATGTCTCTCAAGTTTTATTTATGAAGGATTACTGTATACGAGGAAAACGAATCTGTTGCTATACAGGGTATTTAATTCTGTAGAAAGCAGATGCGTTTGCTCATTGTGGTGAAGCTGTTTCTCTTGCCACTACCTGTGGACAGCATGGATTGCTCTTTACTCTTTAGAAACTTTGCAGTTCCAAAGTTTTTCTGGTAGTCTTATGTCTATAAGTGAAGTGAACCTTGGCATACACTTCCTTTAACTTGAGTTGTGCATCTACTGCTTACATTTTTGTGCTATTTAGTGTGCTAAAGCCTAAAAAAAGTTAAGATTGAAGAAATTATACTAAATGGGGAGAAAGATTTTCACAATGTCAGTAACTTACTTTGGTGCATATATGATTTTGAAGCAGAAAGCAAATGCACTGCTCTCAGCTGCATGTGTATTAGGCAAGCTTGACTGTGTTGACAGGTGAATAGGTAGGAGCAAACTGAATTTTTTCAGTGGAGACAAGAACCGAAGGTTATATTTTCAGAGGATCAGCACAACTTTATTGTCTGCATAGGTCCCAGAGCATTGTTTACGTATCCTAGCCTAAATTTTGGTGGAAAATGTTTTGAATACCGCTTATGTTGGTTTCACTAACAACCTCAAAAGTGACTCATTTCTGTATGTATTCCACTGTGTTTTTTTAAGTCACAAATAACTTTTTTTTTCTTTAACTTTTGGCAAAACAGGGCCAACAGTCTCACAAAGTTATTTGTTTGTTCTTTTCAGTGATGTTTTGGCACTGCCCATTTTCAAACAGGAAGATTCCAGCCTTCCACAAGAAAATGAGACCAAACATCCACCCTTCCAGTATATTATGTGTGCTGCAACATCTCCAGCAGTAAAATTATATGATGAAACTCTTACATACTTGAATCAAGGTTGGTATACATATGTTCCAGGCATAACTATAGTGAGTGCAACTTACGGTGCAAGTCTAAACCTGGAATTGTATTTCATGTTTTGATACATGTGGATACATCCAAAATAAATTCATGTTGAACATGAGGTTGGGTACCTTACTAGTAGTCCTGTTCTGTCCAACTCGCAGACTCATAGCTATAGTCTGTCATTCCTTCTCCTTTAGAGTCTGGGTGGTTTTTTTTTTTTTTTTTTTTTTTCTGCTCTGTGTGTTACCCCTTTCCATCCACCACCTCCCCCAATAAAATCAAGCCAATAGAGCTTTTAGGAGACAAACTTCAGTTAGTAGAAGCTTAAAATATAAGACTAATTTTGCATTCGGGTTTTGATAATGTCAAGTTAATTGGATGATATTTGCCTAAGGTACACACAAACACCCCCAAAAAGTCATAATAAATGTTAAAATGTCAATCCCTAAACAAAACCTGTTGCACAACAGGGGACACTGTAATCAGCCTCAAATTAGCTCTACATATCTGCCCAGAACAGTATTATATTTGAAACATAAACACAAGTGCAGCTGCCTTTGTAGTTACCTTTGGAATTTGTGTGTATTTCACTATTGTCTGTCTACATGTATCAGAAATTCACTAGATAAATACTTCACCTGAGTCTTGCTGTTTTTTTCCTCAATATGCTGTGGTTGATTTGCATGAAAATCTGATTTTTCCTTCTACAGAGGGCACTGACTACTGGGTAAAATGACCTGAATGTAGTCGTTGCCATGTGGTAAACCCTCCCTCACCTCTGGAAATGACATCGATGTCGTAAGTTCAGTCAAGCTAGTATTCTGAACTCAAAACCATTTATCATTTGTTTTGGACCATATTAATGGCTTTGTACACTGCCACCCACACACACACACTCTTCGCTCTAGGATCACCATTCCTAGATTTAGTTTTGCGTTTCTTTGTGGACTTCGACCCAAAATCTCTCAATAGATAGCAGTGTAATTAGAAGACATGGTCCTGCAGCACAATTTGTATGAAAAATAAAAACAATTTTTAAAAAATCACTTTCACCATTCCTTTTCCATTCCCTGCCGTGTTTTGGTACAATTAATCTTCTTAGCTTGTGTGCTTCTCTGAGCGTTGTACTACTTTAGTGTGCAGCTAAGAGGACACAGGTTAAAATGTGTATTGGTGGATTTTCCTTGGTCTTTCCGAGTTATTTAACTTACTAATTGCTTTACTAGGTTATAGAATTTGTATATTTTACATGTGTGTTTTCTTGATAGGGTATCCTTTTTGCTAAAGTTGAAAGGCTTCTGGTAGCGTGAACTTTCGGTGATACGTGTCATGCCTGGAAGTGTTTAACTGTGTACTAGGGCCCTAAAATCTGTGAGAGAAGATTGTCTCTAACTTGATACTGACATGACAAACCATCATTTTCAGCTTTGTATGTGAATAAAGTTGCTAAGTGCTTCATCTTGCAGTATCCAGTCTAAATATGCTTTAAACATTACTTGACTCTTCTACTGATGAGAATAATGGAAGTTCTTTAGGTGATTCCTGATGTCTTGCAAACGTGATCACATAGTTCAGCCATATGCTTGGTCAGGTTTCCTTTATTTTTTATCGCTTTGTGTACACTGAGTGCTCTCTTCAGGAAAAAACAGTACAATTGCAGCAGTATGCTGGACCAGCAAGATGCTTCGCACTGTTTAAAAAACTTCCAAGTTTTATAAACTTTAAACTCTGTAGCTACATACTTTGTTTTCTTCAGTGCCAGGATCCAACCTCCCTGACCAAACACAAAGCTTGAAGGTCAGCTCAGTGTGCTGGGGAACCAGCACAAGGTGGCAAGCTGAAGGAAGAAGGTGCTTGCTATCTCACCTCTGAGAAGAGCTTGTTATTTAAGTGACACTGTCTGAAATGACTGTAAATGTTTCATCTGCCCTTGAAAATCTCTTTTAATATGAAGATTTCTCTTGCAAAGAAATTTTACTGGGTTTTATTGTCCTAGGTAACTTTTCCTGATGTTGAAAAATGAAGGCATTGGTATACCCTTTTTCTAAATAAATATGGGAAAAACCCCAGTAGGCCAACTTCCCTTGTGTGCTAATACTTCAGATGGAAAGGCAAAACATTTGCTGCCTTGGTTAAGACTTTTTCCTAAAAAATTCTCTATGAGCTGTTAGTGTGTGTGTGTGTATGTGTGTATATATATATATGTATGTAAAAAAAAAAAATAATCTTGGGATAGTTTTGAGAGATGACATCTTTCATCCTGAAGCCAGCTTAAAATAAGGATCAGCTTGCCACACTGAGTTGTACTGATACATATGTTTGTGTAATGAATTGGATTAAGTCCTCTAGGAAAAGACTATTTTTAATCCTGGTCACTCAGTTACCTGGTTTCTAGTTTGGCCCCTTTATCAGGCAGCATCTTGCCTTAAATCATTTTCAAGAGGATAGTGAATACGGAGTACTATAGAGAGCAAATACCCACTTTAATTTCAGCAGCAGTTGTCTTAGTTTACTGTATTGGGAATACCAGAAGCAACGGGAACATTTGCCCTGTCTGTTAAGCTATGGTGATATTTCCTGAGGCAATACTTAAGCAAGCCCTGACTTTACCCTCTGTCAGTAAGTATTTTAATTGGAATAGCTAAGAACGTCATTTGGAGTTGAAGGAGCATCTTTAGTTTTAGGTAGTCCTGCGAGGAGCAGGGAGTTGGACTTGATCCTTATGGGTCCCTTCCAAATTGAGATATTCAGTGAGCTAATGGAATATTTGAGTGATTAGGTTTTCAGCTGAAGCTGATTCTAAAGTTCGGATCTTGGAGTGATGATGGTTGGTTATTCAGGGGTTTGCAGGGTTCTTATTAACTGTAAAATCTGTTAAATGAGTCCACTGAGAATGCGTATCAGAGTTGTAGGACAATGTTTTGAGTTGGCTGCTGTTCAGCTAGAAGTGTATCAAATAGCAGAAATGGCATGGAAGAGAATTGCTTTTAAAGGGGAAGCATTCTCTAGGTTGGTTTACACAGTGCAGCTGGGCTTGTAGTTCTGTGAATGCAAAGAACTGCTTGGGAGAGATGGGATCCACCTCAGTAAGGGGGGCAAAAGTACCTTTGCTAGCAGTATGGCTGACCTGGTAAAGAGGGCTTTGAAGTAGGAACAACTGGGGACGGAGAGAGTAGCCAGCAGCACTGTGAGGGGGTGATGGACATGGTTGATGAGCAGAGGGCCTGGAGTGATGTTCCTGAAAGGGAACACAAAATCAACAAAAGGAGGCTTAAACAGGGTAACCTCCAGCATTTGGGTTTAAGCAAGTAAGTGCATATAAAACACCATTATGAGGAAACCCCAAAACCCTTTCGGGGAAATCAGAATGGTAGGGTGCCTTTCTGAAGTGCATGTAGATTAATGCAAGCAGCATGGGAGTAAACATGAGGAATTAAGACAGTTGTGTGCAGGTGTAGGGCTGTGATCTTGTTGGGATCGTGGAGACATGATGGGATTACTTGCATAAGTGGAATGTTGCAGTGGAGGGGTACTGGCTCTTTAGGAACGGCAAGAAGATAAGGAAGGGGGAGTTGCCCTTCATGTGGGAGAACAGCTGGAGTGGCTGGAGCTCAGGCTAGGGATGGGTGATGAGCCAGCTGAGAGCTTATGGGTAAGGATTAAAGAGCAGAACTGTATGGGTGTCTGCTGTAGGCCACCTGACCAGGAAGAACAAGCAGGTGAGGCCTTCTACGAAGAGCCGGAGAGACAACACAGCTGAATCACAGAATCACGGGGGCTGGAAGGGAGTTCTGGAGATCATCTAGTCCAACCCCTCCGCCAGAGCAGGTTCACTTAGAGCAGGTTGCACAGGATGGCGTCCAGGCGGGTTTTGAACATCTCCAGAGTCAGAGACTCCACCACCTCTCTGGGCAGCCTGTTCCAGTGCTCTGCCACCCTCAAAGTAAAGGAACTTCCTCCTCATGTTTAGATGGAACTTCCTATGGTCAAGTTTGTGCCCATTACCTCTTGCCCTATCACTGGGCACCACTGCAAAAAGACTGGTGCCATCCTCCCGGCACCCTCCCTTTAAATATTTGTAAGCATTGATGAGATCCCCCCTGAGTCTTCTCTTCTCCAGACTAAAAAGTCCCAAGTCCCTCAGTCTTTCCTCATAAGAAAGATGTTCCAGTCCTCTAATCATCTTTGTAGCCCTAAACCTTTGTAGCAGGGCATGAGCAATCCAGGAGGTTCCTGGAGAGCATCAGTTGACAGCTTCCTGACCCAAGTGACAGAGGAGCCAATGAGGAGAGGTGCTCTGCTATACCTCATAGAACAAGGAAGGGCTTGTTGGGGATGTTAATGTCAAGAGATAGTGGAGTTGAGGATCGTGAGACGAAGAAGCAGGGCAGAAAGTGAGATCGGATCACTGGGCTTCAGGAGGGCAGACTCTGGCCTCTTCGGTAATCTTCTTGGTAGAGTCCCATGGGATAAGGCCCTGGAGGGAAGAGGGGCCCAAGAAAGCTGGTTAATATTGAAGGATTACTGCCTCCAACCTCGAGAGCAGTGAATCCCAGTGAGCAGGAAGTCAGGCAAAAATGCCAGGAGGCTTGCATGGATCAGCAAGGAGCTCTTGGCAAAACTCGAACACAAAAAGTAGGCGTATGGAAGCTGGAAGCAGGACAGGTAACCTGGGAGGAATACAGAGACACTGTTGAAGCATGGAGAGATGCAATCAGGAAAGCTAAAGCCCAGCTGGAGTTGAACCTGGTGAGGGATGTCAAAGACAACAAGATGGTCTTTAAGTACATAAGTAGCAAAAGAAAAACTATCGAAAATATGGCCCCCCCTGCTGAACGGGGCAGGGGCCCTGGTGATACAGGACATGGAAAAGGCTGAGGTACTGAATGCCGCCTTCGCCTTAATCTTTACTAGCATCACTGGCCTTCAGGAATCCCTGGCCCTGGAGATTAGGAGGAAAGTCTGGAGCAAGGAATATGCAGCCTTGGTGGAAGAGGAATAGGTCACAGAATAGTTAAGCAAACTGGACATAGATAAATCCATGTGTCCTGATGGGATGCACTCATGAGTGCTGAGGGAGCTGGCAAATGTCATTGTGAGGCCACTCTTGATGGGCTTTGAATGATCATGGTGACTAGGAGAAGTGCATGAGGACTACAGGAAAAGCAAACGTTGCCCTGATCTTCAAAAAGGAAGACCCAGGGAACTACAGGCTAGTCAGCCTCGTCTCCATCCCTGGGAAGGTGATGGGAGTAACTAATGCTGGGAACCATTTCCAGACATATGAAGGACAAGAAGGCCATTGGGAGTAGTCAGTATGTATTCACCAAGGGGAAGTCGTGCTTGACCAACTTGATAAACTTCTATGATGAAAACGCTGGCTTGGTGGACAAGGGAAGAGCAGTGGATATTGTCCACAAGTCATTATCTTCAGTAAGGCTTTTGCTATTTTCTCCTATAAGATCTGTATAGAGAAGCTAATGAAGTATGGGCTGGGTGGGCATCCTTGGAGATACTCAGAAGCAGCTAGGCTGGTCCTGGGCAACTGGTTCTAGGTGGCCTTGCTTGAGCAGGGGGGTTGGACAAGATGACCTCCAGAAGTCCCTTCCAAACCATTCTGTGATATTTGTGAAAGAGGATACTGCAGATGTGGTGCGCAGTTAAAATTCCTAGCACCTCTTACGTTGCCTTGCTCCTGTGGCTACTCTGGAACAAAGAGCAGAGAAAGTAGCATATATAGCTCTCATACAGAGATGACTAAAATCAGTGCTGTGGTGTTTTTCACACTTTCAGAGCAGCTAGATGCCCAGAACACCAGAATGGAACATATCTGTCCCTTTGTGTTGAAAAATTCCCATGCTATTTTTGTATTTTTGAGTCAAATATTCCTTGATTTTTACCTTCATAAAATCTTCGGTCTTAATGTTATTGTGTACCTTTAAAAGGTTAGCAACACTTGTTGAGCAAGTGATCAGAATTCTGCCCTGCCCCCCCCCCAAATGATGAGAGAGAACAGAGAATACTTGCAAAAGTTTTATTAATAGTGCTAGATTGAAAAAAAAAATGCAGTCTATAAATGCAGATTGACTTACATATGTTACATCTGTGCGAGTAAAATAACATTGGTAATTGAACAAATCTCACTAACGGGGAAAAAAAGTTCTGTCCTGTTAAATATAGGAGGAGAAATGATCTACGGCTTTACTCAGCGGCACTAGGTTAATTTGATTTTACATGGATTTATGTCATTGATGATCATATCAATGATCAAATGCTGCTGGGGTAAAGAAAGCCTGTACGTGTGTGGAGTGTATACATAATTGTGCTAATTGTGTTACAGAAAAAAAACCAACCCAAAAATAAACAGTGCATAGTTGGAGGTAACATCAGTCTGTGAAGCAGTGAAACAAGTTGATTTCTTTAACTCAACTTTAACAAGTTGATTTCTTTGCTCATCCACAGTGATATAACAGCTGAACTTTTACCTTGTAGGACAACTCAATAAATGTCTTTTAAATGTAGTATACACTAGAGCATAAAGGTAGTTTGGAGGATAATATAGAAGGTAGTGAATTTACTGCACTTGATCTTACTGAACCTCTTGAAATCTATTTTGTCCTATATTGTAATTAGGGAAGTGTGATTTTGCAGATGAATATGTGCTGCTCACCTTGGAATAAAAAAAATCCCTGTTCAAGTGAACTACTTCAAGGTTTGTCTCTTCTGAAGCACAACGGTTCATCACATTCACTGGAAAGATAGGTTCATTCATAACTGAAATCACCCGTAACTGGCTGTTTTAAAGGCTTGTTTCTAAAATCACATAAAGCCTAAAAATCATACAAAGGCAAAAGGTACATGGACAAAATTAAACATGGGAGAGCAGTATGTATGTTGTGTGAAAAGTATAAAAACCCTGCAAGAGTTTGTTTCTGAAGACCAGTCTATGGCTCTCAGTATGTTGCCTTTCATCTGTTTCCGAAATAAATGAATTCAGCTTTGAAAAGTTTTTCTTCAGGAAAAAAAAAACCCAAAAGCACAACAACAGAGAAACAAGTACTTACACTTCATGTAAAATGAGATACTTATACTTGAAAGTATCTGTGATTTTAAAGGGACCAAAAAGTTTCATTTTTTTTCCTAGTAATTCCTGTGCTGTGAAGTGAACCTTGTTATAAAAATATCTTAAACAGAAGTTTCAGGTGCCAGTATTCTTGTGTACTGTGAACCAAAAGCTAATTCAGGTGCATTAAACACAAAATATCTTTGTGCTCTGACTCTTCTACTGATACAAATCTTTTTCTCTTTCAAGGTCAGTCCTATGAGATACGGATGCTAGATAATCGGAAAGCTGGAGACATACCAGAGATCAATGGAAAACTGGTGAAGGTGAATTGAAGTTCTCTAGACAGTATGACTAACAAACCTCTGCTGGTTGCGTAGGAAGAGAGTAGTTCTTAACCTTGTATTGTACTCTGATTCACGGAGGGAGGTGGACCAGCTGATCTGACCAATAAAGAAAAGAGGCACAGTGGAACCTAACGCCTAGTTCTGTTGTTCCAGGTTTACTACAAATTAAAATAGTACATATGTATGCATTTTCCCATTTATGAACGGGTTAATCTCATGTAACTTTAGATGGGTAAAGGTGAGCTAATCACTTCATTGTACCCTTTATGAGGTCTGCAGTCTGATCTGTTCTAACACGAGATGAATCTCCACTAACCATGCCCATATCTTTCTGCTGAGTAAAATGAAGCTGTGGTAACAGTGATCTCAAACTTAGATATCTAAAGTTAGGTGAGAGAATCCAATCTAGAGACTGTACATTTTATGGAGTTCTTATTTTTTCTACTGTCACTAAGTACTTTTTCAGAATGAGTGTGGACCAGTGATATTTAAAAAAAAAATAAAAAAATACATGCCCAATGCATAGAGTACTTGTGTGTGCTGAGACCAAATTACTTTATGCAAAGGATAAGATGCCTAGTTGTCTACAGATTTGTATCTAACGTCTTCTGAGCTATTTCATTGTCCATTTCAAGTGATTAGAAGATGTGGAAGGAAGCTAGAGAATCATTTAGAATGGAGGTATTATGAGCATGTTTCTTAGTATTTGTTATGGAAGACACCTGGAGCCAACCTGTGGTTGTTGCAGCAGTGGGTTTTTGCAGGAGTTTGTTCCATATCTGAGCTCCTGTTCCCTAATGCCAGATTGGTCTCCTTGTGCTGTAATGTTAGCAGAAGTACTGTGGATCTGAGGTATCGCGTGAAGTATAAGAATGAGGCAGACTGGAAAATGTCCAATTCATGGTACAAATTATTAAAAAAGCTGGTGAAGGGGAGGGATTTTGATTTTTCTTATAAGCTTCTAACAATGTTATCGAATTCCTTGAAAAGTCTTATTTAGGTATTGGGAAAGAAGGGAAAAACTTTAAACTCATTTTGACAGTGGTAGTGGTAAGTACACCAGAACAGTGTGTCTGTAGAGGCTGAGTCTTTACTTGTCAACTTTGGGCTATATAATTTTTGAACTTTGGCTGGATTGTGTAGTCCTGTGCCTTGTTCTTATTTATCTGTGGGATGCTTGTTCAGAGGTCATTTCAGGAAGTGTTAAGCACAAGCATAAAACTGGGATTTGTGAGTTCTGTAATTAAATTTTTTACAACCTGGCATGTTGTCTTGCTGTAATAAGCATGTTGACTATTTTGCCCCCTTAGGTACTATTTCTTTGTAGCTTTGGGGTTTCTCTCTGCTGTAATTTTATAAGTTCATATATTGATGATGAGCCATTTGGTAGGTAGAACAGGACAAAGCAGTGTAAAAGTTTAAAAAGTAAATTTTATCATAGCAAGACATTGTAACGCTGCATCAACAAACTTTCTATTTTGAACACTTAAATACTGGAATCTCAGTACTTAAGCAAAGAAGGCATTTAGTGTTGGTGAACGTGGCTGTAGGTATTTCTAAGTTCCAAACTTGCCAGTTTGCAGTGGAAAAAGGAGCAGTATGTGTGTGTACATGTATGCATGTACGCGCGTGCGCACACACACACGTGCTTTTTGTTATCTTTGAAATAAAACCAAGGAAATGCAATGTATCTTGAAGAGGCACTTAATTTAAAAGTTCTTGGGATTTTGGACACTTGTCCACTGTTAATACAAGTAAGACTGTAGAGTAATGGAAAAAAATGAGGCAAATTTTTCTGCGTTTTGTTTGTTCAGTAGCAATTCACGTACAGTATTTTTCCCCCTCTGTACAACAAATTGGTCTGTATGTGCATTCGTGCAGCCAAATAGAAACATTTCTTTAATATGACTAAGCACACAGTTGTAGCAGAACTGATTGCAAAAATAGGTGGTGTTAGATAATTGCTTCTAGCTGAATAAAGTTAATTGTGTCATAGTATTTTAGATTAATATTTCAGCTAGAATAGTTGGAATACTTTGGAAGTTGTTTATTATTACTATTAATTAAAATAATGGATATGTTGTAAATATGCTTATAAATACTAGGAAGGGAATTTTCTATTAATTTTATTTCTTAAAACTTTCTACAAAAACTCACAGAATTCCTAGTGAAAAAAAAATGGTCAAACTATATTCACTATTTTTCAGAATAAATGAATTCTTCTGTGTTTGTTTTCTAAAATAAGTTGGTGTTGCCTACACAGTGTTGATAGTGTGCTGTCAGTGTTGCTCGGTTCACTTCATGTAATTCATAGTGACTTTTGGAATATGCGGCCAGATGTAATTCTCTTTTGCGTTTCTACCACATTTTCAAATATCTCCTGCTGCTCAGTTATATTTCTGTGTTCTGGAATATTTTGCGATACCGATGGTTGCCAGATTTTTTGCTGTAAGTACGTATTTATCAGCACCATGGCTATTTTGGAATGTTTTAATCCTTTATCTTCAGGCTGTTTCTAAACATATAGTAACTTTGTGGCTCACCAGATGCCCGTTTTGTTCTTTGTTAGAGTATTATAAGAGTTGTGTTCCATGACAGAAGGTTGCAATATACAGAGCACCAGCAGCTAGAAGGTTGGAAGTGGAACCGCCCTGGGGACAGACTTCTTGACTTAGGTATAATTGTTTCTATCTGTTGCCACTGTATGAAATGCAATTTCCAAATTTATGTTGATCATGGTCACATTTATGCTAGGACTGGTGAAAAAACGCAGACCAGTTTTCTGTATGTGGCTTTGTCATAGTGTGTATTTTGACCATAAATGTTCTTAACACTTTCACATTCCTTTAAAAGCTTTAAATGATACAGAAGTAAGATAGCAACTCTGCAACCTTACACATTTAGTAATATTCTAATTTTGATTAATAAATTTTACAGTAACTTTCTGTAGTAGTTTGTGGAAGTGACACCAACGTGGTTTCTTTTTTTTGTGTAACTTTATAATTTTTGTTGTATAAGCTGTGAGTGGATGGGGGGGGAGGAGGGCAATCAAAAAACACCCCGAAACCTTAGGCACTTTGTATGTTGAGTACTAAGTTTCTTCAGATTAGTCCTGAGAAACTGTTTATGGGCTTATGGTCGAGCCACCAAAGCCCACCTTTTTTCACACTAACTGTGTTTGTTGATGGTAGTCTTATATTAAAATTTATTTCTAGTGTTTTCTGGGAATATATTTATTTTTAAATATATATTACTTACTTTAATGTAGATATTCCAATGTCTGTTGGAGTCATTGATATCAAGACAAATCCAAGCCAGCTCAATGCAGTTGAATTTTTGTGGGATCCAACAAAATGTACATCTGCTTTTATTCAGGTTTGAGACTTTACTTGACTGGATGTTTGTGTTTGGTGCCTTTCAGGTCACAAACAGTTGTATATTTGCATATGAAGCTTCTTGATTTCTTATTTGTCGGAGAGACATTAAATACCAGCTTTGTGTAAAAACAAACAAAAAAACCCCCTAAAACCAAAACCCCTCCCCACACACAAAAAAAAACCCAAAAACCAAACTACAGGTTCATAGCAACTCTTAGTTCTATAAGGGTTCTTAGGTAGGTTTTTCAGCTTGATTTGAGTTCATAAAAGCATCTTTTAAAAGCAATTTAAATAAAAGGATTTCAGAAAGCTCTTTGCAGAAAGCTGCCATGGTTAAACTGTTTAGTTATATGGATTATTAGAATTAATTTATGTCCTTCTAAATAACTGTCACTACTTTTTTTTTTTTTTTAAGTTGAGAGCCCACTGTCCTAGAGATGAGTTTCAGAAGAGGCTTGGCTTGAAGATACAAAATGAAAATTAATGTGCTACAAAAAGAGTTTTAATTCAGACATTCAAAGATGTATTTCTTGCTATGTCAGTAGGCTTCCTTGTAGTTTTTTTATTATTTATGTATTTGATATTCAGGGCAATTGAACATGGTTTCTCTGGAAATTATTTAGATAGAATATTTAATTTTGTATTTAGTTTTGCATTGGAATTTTTAGCTTACTTTTGTCTCCATTCTTTTTTTTAATCATGAAGAAAAGGTATAAAGTTTGAGGTAGGAGCGTTTCTTACTGACGCTGCCGAAATAGGTTAAATTCCACATTGTCAGTAAATTAACTTTGATCTGGTACAATCGAAGACATTTTTTCTAGTAAGAAAGTCTCCTTGAAGAAGTGTGAGAGAAACTATTGAATGTTTTTTCATGCACTTCCTTAGAAGTAGTGATAACAGACTGAGGGAAAATGGAACTGAGTCTTATTATGCAAGTATAGTTCACTTACTCTAATGGCTAGGGAACACAGCATAGCGGCACTGATTACACTTAAAGCTTCACTTTCCAGTCTATGGTTCTCTGTTATTCATGGACATAGGAAATAAAAAGATAGTATTGTAGTCATTGAGAGTGCAAGGTATGCTATTGTCCATGGTGCCCAGCTCACTTAAAATTGTGTAGGGAAGCAAAAAGAGTCAGGAGTACTGTCCAGTGAGATTCATCATAGCTCTTTCTGTTGCACTGATTTTCTCCTTAGGTATGTTCTAGGGGTGTTTCTAGTTTATAAACCCAGTCTTCAGGCTGATGTAGCGCTTGAGGCAATTACATACTGATTAAAAAAGTCTGCTGACACTTACAGAAACTTGGGCATATTTGAAAATACACTGATTTCACATGAGTTTAAAAACTCTTCCAGTCGGTGACCTTCTATAGCTTTGGTAATACTTATTACAAGTAACTCTGAAGTTTATTCTAGCTATAATGCATTGGACAAGAGTATCTTGAAAAAGTTTTTGCTATATTCATGATAGATATAGTTGTCATCCACATACATTTTTCTTAGGAACCAGCAAGTATCTCTAATGACTTCTGCTTTTTGGAGAGATTTTGGTGACACACTTGTTTCCCTTCTTTCCTGTCAACTCAAATGTAACGTGTTTGGCTTTGTTTGCATGTGGGCATGAAAAGGAATGAAACATTAGTTATGCAGCTTGGTCCTCAGATAGGCTGGGTCCTTTGTTACTTGTCCTTAGAAAATGTATATGATCTTGGTAACACATAATAAAATTCATGTCTAGAATACTTCTGAGGGTTCTTGTTGTTTGGTGGTTGGTTTTTTTCAGGTACATTGTATCAGCACTGAATTTACCCCCCGTAAACATGGAGGAGAGAAAGGAGTTCCTTTTAGGATTCAGGTTGACACTTTTAAACAGACTGAAAATGGAGAATATACAGATCATCTGCATTCAGCCAGTTGTCAAATCAAAGTTTTTAAGGTAACAGTAGAAAACAGATCCTTAATAAGTCTCTCGGAAGCTCTCATAAAGATGGGGGACATCTTTATATCGCTGCTTGACTTCTGAGATCAGAATTCAATTATAAAGCCATTTTCTGCCTACTTTCTTGTTCATGTAACTGTTCATTTTTAGCCAAAAGGAGCAGACAGGAAACAGAAAACAGACAGAGAAAAGATGGAAAAGCGAACTGCACATGAAAAAGAAAAGTATCAGCCTTCATACGACACCACAGTTCTTACAGAGGTAAGAAAATAGAATTGCATCTGCTTACTGAGGAGAAAATACATAGATACAGCATATAACTTAGCTGCAGTCTTGGAAGGGTTGGGGAAGAATTAATTCTACACAAACATAAGCTTTTTATTTGACAAACTTGTCCAGTGAACAGCAACGTTAAATTTTAAGGTTTTGTTTAGTAAACTTTCATTTAGATACTTGATAGATACTTGTATTAAAACAAACTAAGACTGAACACTATTTGACTGACTGTACTAAACCCTACAGCAAGTCTTTTGGTACAGATCTAAATGAAAGCCAAAAAAAAAAAAAAAAAAAAAAAAAAAAAAAAAAAAAAAAAAAAAAAAAAAGAGGGGGGAATCTAGAATTTAATTTTCTGCCAAATTTGAGCTTCAAAGTGTATTTTTTGGAGATTACTGAACTTAAGGCCAGAGCCTCAGTAGGTTTTTGCATTTTCTTTCTATTTAGACATCAGTGAGTTCTGTGCAGTTTTCTGAAGGTTTCAGAAGTTTTTAAAAGGCTTTTAGATCTTTCCTCATTGTATAATGAAAAGAAATTGATCCACATCTTTGGTGTTTGTCCAGATGAGGCTTGAGCCTATAATTGAAGATGCAGTTGAACATGAGCAGAAAAAGTCCAGCAAGCGGACTTTGCCAGCAGACTACGGTGATTCTCTGGCAAAGCGAGGCAGTGTAAGGGACTTCTGCTTACCTTTTCATTGTGCAAGATACCTTGTGCAGTGTTAGATATAGGAGAAACTTCCATTATATAAAGTAAAAACATTTTGATTGCTGTGTCTCAATTTTATTCACTTTTATGTATACCAATTACTCCATGTTTGTTTTCAGCAAAGGAATCCTTCCTAAATCTAACACTTGAACTGTTGCAGAGGGACTGTGTAACTTTTAAAAGTCAAGAGCTTTCCATTTATGTGACTTTAAATGAAATAGCTTTTTGCTTTCATATATGTGTGTAATTAGTGGAAGTAAGAACAGTGATATTCAGTGTTTTGTTCCGTATTTGTACTTACATTCAATATAAGTTTCCATGTACATCAGTATTTTCAAAACACCATGCAGTGTTACAGAGGTTGATCGTTAGTTACTGATTTTTCCTTTAGCCATCTACATACTGTGCTCCAAGCAGGTTTAATGCAGTTCAGAAGAGTGAGCAAGTCTTTATGACATGTGTATGTTAACCCTGTGTGTGCTCCCAAAGTGAATCTAACATACATATCCTGTGCAGTCTTCCTGTCTATGGTTAGCATTTTCGATTTCTTAAATGCTGTTTCTTAAGGTGAACATCATTAAGACCTTAGATTTTTCAGGTGAGAAACAGTCCTGCATCTTCCATTTGGCAAGTTTAAATGTCAATTAGTAACGTGACTATAGAAGACAATTATTTGACTGTTCTTTGAACAGGCATATTGTGCTGACAGCTCTTTCCCAGCAGCACTTAGGCAATGACTGTCCGACTCTTGTCCCTCAGACATGATTTAGTTTGTATTTATGATCTGTGAAAGTGATGTACAAGGTTTAGGTTATAATAGACTTCAGTGTATGCCTCTTGTTGTTTAGAAACCATGTAGCTGGGTGGGAGGGAACAAGCGATATTAAGTAAGATGGGTTCTTCAGAGGATTTTTTTGGGCCCCCCCCCCCCAAAACTATTGTAAGCACTGAGCTGTCTAAATTTACCTTCTACTTTTCTTGGTGGTTGGGTGGGGTATTTTTCCCCCTTTTTTCTTTTAAGATGCACTTTTAGCATTCTTTGGCAATGCAGACGTTCTTTTATTTGTTCTAAATGGCCCTGGGGGGTGGAAGTATAGACAGGAGAAAACAGATTTTATCACTTTCACTTACAAAGCACATCTGAAGCATCTTTTGAAGCTAGTTCTTGGAGGGATTTCTACTTTTTTTTCCCCACCATGCTCTCTTCTTTTTCTGTTGTTATAAGTACTTCATTGAACGATTATTGCTTCTAGGAAGAATAATAGAAAAAGGTGTTTTTAAAATATATGACAAATCCCTTGTCCAGAATAGGACAAACTGTAGCTAAATGATACCTGAAAGTTATCTAAACTGTTATTACCTTAACAATGTCTTGGAAAGTGAGGGTTCTATGGATGGGAGCATTACCTTAATTGTAGTGAAGAAAGACTGAGGTAGGACAGGTATTACTGGACTTCTAATGCCTTTTGCAAAGGACACAATGAAGAGTGTATGTGTGTGTTTATTTCTTCACTTCTTGCTTGGGATGAAGGATGATCCACAGACTATTTTGGAATAACAGTTATGTACGGCTTTCCCGTTCTCTTAATTGTGCAGCTGACCATTTCTGTTTTGCTTTTGCCCTAAATACAATTCTATCTTGAGATCATTTGGTCAGTTTGTTGAGACCATTTTGAATTTTACTCCTGTAGGATGAAATGGTTTTGGCCTTGCTAATTTGGTATCATTAGCAGATTTAACACATAACCCGCATCCTAGAAACTGTGGCTGCACTACAGAAGGAAAACAGGATTCTTTGGAGTGTATTTTTCTTGACGAAATTGAGAGTGGTGGCTGTTACTTAGCCAGCGGTGCTTCCTAGGTGCCCAGAAATAGCTTTTTGTTATCTTCTATTGAATTCCAGAAATTTAGGTTGATCCAATGTATAGTGCTCTTCCTTTTTAAAGCTGAGTATTGTTATCTTCCTCCTACACCTAACCTATTACATAGGCTGTCTTTTTTGTTCCCTGCTTTTTGCATCTCATTTTGTATGTTAGGTTTTTTATTTTGCCCCTCCAAGATTCTGGTGTTCTATTTGCTGGATATTTCTAATTTTGTTTCTTCTGTTTT
The DNA here is from genome assembly GCA_013397275.1 of Burhinus bistriatus. NCBI lineage: Eukaryota > Metazoa > Chordata > Aves > Charadriiformes > Burhinidae > Burhinus > Burhinus bistriatus. The sequence continues at coordinate 44,906 of VYXH01000976.1, read as the reverse complement.
TTTTCCTGTATGATTTCTTTCAGCCTAGCTGCAATCCAATTTGGACAGATTGGTTTCTTACTGTGCTTCCTTGAGGAAATATTGAATCTAATATATTTTCTTTCCAATTTAATTCATATGGGATTCTAACACAATACAAAGAGTTTGGTAAAGCTTCCTTTCTGAATGGTCGTTCTGCTCTGCTCTTCTATCCTTTCCTAAGAACCAGAGGGTTTTTTCTAATTACCATCACCCATCTTTTCCTTCTCATTCATTTTCATAAGAATGCCATCTAGGTATGCTTTTCCATTACTCCTTTTTATTCATCTGATGTTTCAAAATTCAGTGTATTCACTGCAATTTCTGCAGTATTTATCTTCGTATTTTCCAGACAGACATATGCATAGTTAACTAGTTGTTAAGACCCTCTCTTGTGCTATGGAGTGCTGATTTCTTTTCTGTAGAGATAAAAGGCTATAAACTTAACACTGACTTCTGGACCTCAGAGTGGATGTTTATGTATGGGTGACCTTTATCCAGGGGCCATTTTACGAAGAAGGCATTTTATTTTTTCCTCTCTTCCAAATATATAGAAGCAAGAGCTTATCTAAGGAAGAAGAGAAAAAAAACCCACCAGAATCTTTCCCCTGCTTTGAATTTGAATAAGCAGGCAAATTTGCATTGTGATAGTTAGGCCTTTGCACTTTTTTCTGTCTGCAGCATCTTGGTTGATTTTTGTAGTATATTATATGTAACAAGCTGGAATATATAAAGCTACAATTTGATTAAACTTGGTCAAATTGTCATTTTTTGCAGATAGGACTGATTATAGGGCACGTGGAAGTTAGAAGACTTCTAGGTATAGACCTTGAAATAAATTGGAACACTAAGTTTTGGACGTGAAAGATTGGTGCAGAAGTTAAATATTCTCTGTAAGTGACTTAAATTTAGAATATAAAACCTTATAGAGGCTATGAGAGTCAGAAAGTGGAGCTGGAGCAAAACTAATTTAGTTACATAAGCATATAGTATTTCTTCAATTTGTTTCTCTGTACATCTATACTTCGTATAGCAGCATCAGTAACATGCAGGATATGTAATGTGGATGACGTGACATTTTAGGAATAAGTTCTGCATTCAGAATAATTAAGCCTATATGAGCAAAAGTTTTCTGTTTTTGTCAACAACAACTGCGGTTGTTTGGGGCAAGAACCCTGTATTTTATAGGTTCCTTGAAAAAGCTCTGTCCTATGCATAAAAAAAATTGCTGCCCTGTTCTCTAAAGGTGATGCTGTGTGCCCAAGTATAATAAGCGTAATTTGGAGAACAAACACTTCATTTTCATGTTGATTTGGTAGTTGAATATAGTATGGAGTTCTTTGCCAAAGTTCAGTTTGTACTCTCTTGTAAAGCATGAATTTGGGCAGATTCACGTAGATTTGAAGTAGGAAGGGAACGGACATTAAACAGTGGCTTAAAATAACTGGAGTTTTTGCAATTCTTCAGATGTTAGGAACATTCTGAATTTAAATGCTACCTATCCTGAGTCTGAGAAGTTGTACTTAGAAAGATTTCCTCTCTTCCTTTTTAACTCTGTGAAACCACTGGTCAACACCTCATAACTTCATTCATGTCCTGTATAGAAGAATGTTAAAGATGTGAAACTAAAATAATTTCCTCCTTTTCAAGAATTAATCGGTGTTTAGAAATAAAGGCCTAATTTCCAGAGTACAGTTGCATTGGTAGTATTGTATCAGTGTGGAGGGCAGTTAGTCTTGAGACTTCAGAAACAACTTATTTCAAAATTTGCCAGTATATTTTAATTGTTCATTACAGGTAAAGATAGAATGCCAATCTTTTTTCTGTTCAATGATGGCTTTTTAACAGAGTTGGATGCTTCCTTGTGACAGAGTGACGTTTTTCTTTTTAAGTCCAATGGCCAGAGACTTCTGTATTAGTATCATTAGCTTGCTGAATGTCCTTTGGTTAACTCAGTTTTGGGCTTAAGATTACGAGAAATAATCCTGATTGATCAGACCACGAGTCTGTAGAGTCCAGTGCTCTGTCCCTGGCAGTGGCAATTGCAGATGCTGTTTCAAGAAAGGCTGCAGCACGGAAGCCTTGCCACTTTCTGTGATCTGTTCCCCTCATAACCCCGCAGTGTCCAGCATCATCATGCAGGATGTTAGAAAGTACATCCCCTGCTTAGTCTTTTTAGTGTTAATGGATTTCATGCCAAGGAATTTGTCCAATCCTGTTTCTGAACATGATGGGCTTGTGAAGTGTGGGACAGTTCTATGTGAGTGATACCAAAGCCGGTTAATTGGCAGAAGACACTTGAAAAATACATGTTGTAGCCTTTTTTTTTTTTTTTCTTTTTAACGCTTGGCTTCTTTGTTCCTAAACCTTTCAGAATTCAGTGCTCAGATACTCATTTTTCCTTCTACAACCTGTAAGACAGATGAAAGGAGAACTGAGCCAATGGGTGTATTGTAGTAGTATTATAATTACTACTAATAGCACTTTTTGGGTTTTTTTACCAACTGATTCAATCTCAGTGGATAGTTAGTAACATTTTTGCTGGAAGAGGACACAAGGTAGGAAAGTGTGTTTATAGGAGAAGAAAGGCTACTTGCTTTGGGTTGGGATTTTCTTTTTCAAAATACTTCAAATGTGCATTTTCCTGTGTTTAAACTCAAGAGTTTTGTTGCAAACAACTTGAGCTGGGTTTGAAGGACAGAAACATTAACTGCAGTACATGCTTTGGAAATGGTTCAAAAGCTGTTCTCTGACACCAGTGCGTTCTTCCCTGCCACTGAATTTATATATACGTTGAACAGAATCTTGTAATGGAACAGTGGCTAAGGATGTACAGCTTGCATCTGTGTGTCCAGATGAATACCTTGCATTAAAATTTAGGGAGACAATGTCAGAAAATTAAAGAAAACTAATTACGCTTTCAACATATTTCAGAAGAACAAAGTTAACATTATTATATTGAGTTTTTATTTTAAAATGATGGGGTTTGGACCATAGAATTAGGGAATGAAGGCCTATTTTAACTACCTGTTGTAACATCTTTGAGATTAATCTTAAAATGAGCTTGAGAAGAGAAGGAACAGATGGGAATATACAGAATAGGAGGAAGAGCGGGTAACACTAGGTGGTCATAGACGAGCATGGTTTGTGTGAATGGCACTGGTTGTAGTCTGAAGGATGGCTTTGACCATGTAATCAAAGGCAGCGTGTACACGGTGGCTAGCAAAAATACTGATTTGAATCAAATCTCAGACAGACAAAGAATTCCCTAATTCTTAAGCTATTGGCATGCAAGATTACTTTTTTTAAGTTGTATGTGCCATGCTGGGGAACTTGCAGTCTTACTCTGATGAGTGAAGACTGGAGTTCAGCAGAGAAATATTGTTCACTGTTTCACAGAAGATTGCAGCTGGTGTTGTGCTCATTTACTGTTTCCCCGAGATAGTGAAAGGGTCTTTCAACACAAAATTGTTGAAACAAGTTTCCATTAATATTAGGTCATACTTGTTCCCCTCCCTCCTCTTCTCCCCCGCAAGGCTATGATATAACTCTGGAAATTTCCTTACAGGGTATTTAGCTGGTGCATGATAAGTATATCAGAAATCTTTGTTGTTTTAACAGGCTTGGTCTTAGCTTACTTTATCTTGGGCAACTTGCTTGTTTTAATCCTGTCTGTTTGTCTTTGAACATACCAAAATCTGTTTGTTTTTTATTTTTCTTTAACATACTGAATTTGCAATGGTATTTGAAACACTGAAAGCTAGTCTTATTTTGAAGGGCTTTTATCATGGTGGTTTAAAAAATATCCAAAAAAGACTAAGTAAATTGGACAGCTGGCTCATAATATACTTGTGATGACTTAAATTTGTGTATAAAAATTCCAGTTTACCAAGCAGCTGAGAAAGCAGTACATGTAAGCATCATTTTAATCCTGCAGTAAATAAATGAAAATTTTCAATTCACAAAATTTACACTGAAAATTCCATTTGTGTCTAATTGCTGTAGGGGCGGATACATTAAATTTATCCAGAAGGTGAAATCTAGCTTCATAGTTTTCCTAACTATTGCTGAACACCTATTGTCAGGTCATGATACGTGCAGTTTAAACAGTCCCTTCATCCCTTTTAGGATGAAAGAAGTTTTTTCAGCAGATGGCTTGGGGTTGGTTGGTTGGTTTTAAACCGAGTAATCTGTACAGGTCTTCTGTCAGTTCCACCACTAATACCTTCACTTTGTTAACAGAAGACAGTATAAATAGGAGTCTTGAAAGAACAAGATAAAAGAAAACTGATTTTTACCAGGAATATCTGCATGTAATGTGTGGGATGGAGGGAATCTTTATTTGGAATTACAAATCAAAATTCTCTGTGGAAAAAACCGTGTCTTCAACTGAAAGAACTGTGCATCAGAGTAAAAAAAGTATTGTCAAGAGAAACTTAATTTTTAATTCTTTATCTTCAGTGCTCACCATGGCCTGATACTCCTACAACATTTGTAAACAACAGTCCTACTCCTGCTCCAACTTTTACCTCTGCTCAACATAATACCTACAGTGTCCCAGACAGGTAGGTTTCTTTTCTGTATCCTAATTAAAGATAACATTTTAAAATCAGGCTTAGTCAAAAGTGTTTTTTTGAGTAAATCTAGGAGCTTGCAACTGATTTCTGGTTCCACCAGGGAATGAGATTTTTTTTGACCTATGTATTTATTTTAGAGTTTGACACTTGCATCGTGTGGTTCAATTGTAGCATAATTACTACTTCTTCAACATTTTTCTTTCTCACTATACATTGTTGGAAGCTTTTCTTCTTGTCCTTTGTCATATAGCAAATACTTTATCTTTTAACTATTCTAATTTAGTCCTTGTCTGTGGAAACTATTTAGCTTTTTTCAGTAAGAACAACAGTCTTTGTTCCCCTCATACACAGTTAATATCATTTGCAAGAAAAAAACTCGGCAATAATCTTTACAAGCTTTTCAACAGAAATTGGATTGGTTAAAAACATTTTGTATTGAGGCATTAATTAAACTACTGTAATTAAACTTGTGTGATCAGGGAATGATTTACAGTGGTATTACCTGGTCTATATACTTTTGTTTTGTCTGCCTTGTATTTTAGTACCTCTTCCTCAGGCCCTCTTTAGGACAGCTGTGTGGCCATATAACCTCCTGTGAGTGTTGGTAAAGCTGCTTCTCCAGTTGATAAAGAATACACAGGAACCAGATGACTTGCATATAGAAGTGTGATGATCTTTCTCTTGAGTTTAACTGAAGTTTCACTCTGTGCACCATTTAATTTGTCTTTCAACAGCGACTTTTATTGTTTTGGGAATTTCAAGTTATTTTTCAGCAATGCTTGAATATTTTGCTTAACAAAATTCTAGTAATACTTCATTTTTTTAATTTATTTATTTTTAATCTGTAGCAATTCTTCTTCCCCAAATCATCAAGGAGATGGAACCTCTCAAGGGTCTGGAGATGTGAGTATACGGCTTTCTGGTATATGGCTATATTTGTGTCAGAAGGTTTGATTTACATGTACCTTGATATTAATAAGTACTAAGGGAAGTGTTTAACTGAGGGAGGGTTTTTTATGGTTTTGGGTATTTTTTTTTTAATACCCAAGTTATCATATCCAATCTTGTTTCTTACAGCAGCTTCATCCTTCAGCCACAATCCAGGAAACTCAGCAATGGTTGCTCAAGCATAGGTTCTCTACCTATACAAGGCTTTTTTCAAATTTCTCAGGTACCTATAGTTTACTTTTTTACTTAAACTCTTTCTTTGTGTTAGTGAGCAAGTTTTGTGTGGGAAGTTATTTTTTGTATTGAACTCTGCTTCAATGCCCATGCAACAGGAGAATACCTTCAGCTAGGTGTATTTGTCTATTTTTTTTCATTTCAGCAGAATGTCCGGTTGCTCTTCCTTAAATGCTTGTCAGTGTAATTTCCACTGTATGTATGGAAGCAAGAAATGGCAATAGATGCACTATCTGGGGCTATGTTTTGCTATTTGCTTCTTCAGTCCTTTGTGTAATTGTGTCAAGAGTGGGATGACACAGTACACACCATGAGTAAAACTCCCTCTCAGTTTTCTTTGGTGACACATAATGAGGAAAATCTGATGAGTAACTCCTGCTCTCTGCCTCTTAGCTTAGCTCGTGCTTCTACCAGATTTCCCTTTGTACCAGGCATCTTCCCTGGTCAAGAGCGTGTTCAGTCAAGACTGAAAGTACAGGTTTTCTAATGTGGCATTCCTGAAATCTGTAAGACTCAAAGTTTTGTCTGTTCTGTAGCTAATTAATTCTGTTTGTTGCTGCCTAATGTTTTCTCCATAAAATTCATACTGTTTTCTGCTAGGATATGCAGGTTATGAGAAACAAGTTCACGTTTAGCCTTTCTGAACAGGCTGTGAAGGTGTCATCCAACCCTGAGAAAGGAAGTTCTGCAGTCTCACTAATGAATGAGCCAGTGTTTTGCAGTACCTTCCTCAGCAAACCGTATGGAAACATGGTGTTGACAAAAATTATTTATGTATAGTTCTAGTGACATTAATATGGGCAGCAATAACTAAAATTTTTGTAAGCTATTGCTAATAATAATACAGTAATATAATAAAAGTAAATAAAAATTTGAGACCCCAAGGGCCCACGATGTTCTCCTATGCGCAGGCAGTACGGCTTCTCCAAATAAAAATTGACCAAACCTTGAGATGGTGGTGAGGCCTCTGGAAGAACTGCAGCTTTTGAACATGAACATGATTTCTTTGAGGAAAAAACCACAAATTAACATATATAATGTGTAAGAACCACATGGCACTACTGGCTATCTTGGTGCCGTCCTGAGTTTCCCTCCTCAGTGTGGCTTAGTACACCTTCAAAGCAACCTGTCCTTGTACCTTAGTGGGCAGTACTGCCACAAGCTGCCCTGGAACCAACAGCATCTACCAGCTCATCAAGACTGACACACTAAGGCTCCCTACTTATCAGTGACATGATGATTTTATTTTAAGTACCATGGACCTAGTGGAAAAGCACAGTATTGTATAGTCAGCCCTTGCAGTGTTGGAAATGGACCATTTATTCTTCTGCTGCTGGTTAGTTTTTGATCTGTGCTTCATGTATTGTGATTGCTAAGCTTTCTCAGTAAACTTCAGTACCAAATTTCTGACAAAGACCCTTGGAAAACTTTTAAAGCGGTTCTTCTTTTTTGTTATTGTCTTTATATGTTTATAGAAGTCAAATACCTGCTGGCTGATAGATTTTCTATGAAGCAAGAGGTGTAGTGTCGCTTTTAATTAAATTTCTTCAGGTGTGATTGGTTTTTTTATTATAGTACTTAAGAGGTATGATGACAAAGTATTTTTTCTGGCTTGTACCTATGCATTCCTAGATCGTCTGTGGAGTATTTTAATGAATAAAGACTATCTTCCCCCCCCCCTTCCCACTCGCCTATTACATTGACCAATTTTTCAGACTGTTGTTTTCTTTGTTGACACCCGTGCTGCTTCTAAGAAGTACGCTTCCTTCCATTTTGTGTTTAGATCTGCTTAGTATCTTTTATTGAAGCTTCATTTTCTGAAGTAAATGTTCTGGGAAGCAGAACACTTATTCCCAGGATCATTTAGAAAAAAACCCACCTGCTTTTGGATGGAAGTACCCGCAACCTGGATTCACCCCATAGGCTGCTGATGTACTGATTTGACCGCACTGATTTAGTGACACCAGCCGTCCGCAGTATCTTCGCTAAATGAGTGCACTGTAATAACTTAAGTGCATAAAGGATATGACGTATTAGTTGAATGCCTGGGGTTAGAAACCATCAAGTATCTTTGCTTTGTATTTTACATGTATTTAAAATACAGTAACCTGGGTGTCAGTTAAAACTTTGAGTCATTTAAGCCATTGTCTAGATACAGAACAGGCATCTGTCACTACAGAAATTGCATGCCTTGCAGACTTGTACTTTTTCGAAGATGTGAACACCAGCAAGTGAAACTAACCACCTTTGGAAAACTGGTCATTTTTCTTAGTGCCTAGCTAGTGCCTATTCTAAATTTTACTTGCTCATTTGTGTTTGCAGGATTCCATTTTTATAATGGTGGAGTTTGTTAGTCTTAGTTTAAAGGAACATACAATTTATTTTAAAAAGTATAGATGTTCTAAAATAATCTTGGTAAAATACTCATGTGTTTCTCCAGGTGCTGATTTATTAAAGCTGACAAGAGAAGATCTGGTACAAATCTGTGGTCCAGCCGATGGAATTCGGCTATATAATGCACTGAAATCCAGGTAATATGTTGAATGTGAGATTGGGTGGGTTCTGTTCTGTCATTTACTAGATTCCTCCGTCAGAATTGGGGCATCTGGGAAGTCAGTGTCAGGATGGGCCTCAATGCCCGTGACAGCTGTCCCAGGAACTGGCAGCAGTATGTTTAAAAAGAGCCTCCTGTGTACGCCTTCAGGGCAGACCCCAGATGAGATGCAGGCACTGAGGAGTTGAAAGGTAGGCTGTAAGACTGGTATCAGTGCAGTTGGGCACGGCCAGTTTCTTGAAAACAGATGGATTTGTTGCCAAGACACAAAATTTCTCATTTAGGGGAGCTAAGAACAACCCGAGGCCTTTTGAAGTTACAAGCGTTGCATGCTAACACCGGCAGCATCCCAGCTGATATATCTGATTCTGACTGCAATGGGTGTCTGTTACCATTGACCTTTAGAAGAATTGTCGTCGTTACTCAGTAGTTTTGTTCCAGGATTCCAACAAGCAGCATCCTCATGAACTCGGAATTGATTGAAATTTTGTTAAAGCACGGTAGCATCTGAGAGACCACTTACCATTATATTCATTTTTATTTTTTTTTGGTCAATGAAAGAAAACGTTTCAAGTATACTATTAGGCACAACAAATCTACATTTGCGGCATGTCGGTTTCCGTATTTCCAGGGCCAGTAGCCTTTTCTCTGATGCGTGATTTGTTTGAATTGCAGGTCTGTTAGGCCCCGTTTAACAATCTACGTCTGTCAGGAGCCGTTAAGGAGCATACAACTGGAAAGACAAGATGCAGGCAATGGTGATAGCAGCAATGGTGCAATATATGGTATGGTGCATAGCAGGGCTCTTAACCTACCATTTCTGTGTCTTAAAAAGTCTAAAACAAGATAGATGGGAAGGAAAAAAGGATAGTGAAGAGGCAGAATTTCTGTTTCTGGTGTACAGAGAAACTGTAAGACGTTGTATTCAGAACAACATTGCTGTTTTAACAGTGCAGAGAATGAATGGAACCTTAAAACCTCTCAGGGTTAAATCATTGATTCTTTTTTCAGTCCATTGATAAAACTAACTGTAGTTACATGGTAATTAATTAAGGAGCTCTCAAATTAGCTGTGCTATGTTGTTACAGCCAATGTATTAAACCAGATAAATGTAGGAGTCTGTAAAAGCTATGTGTAAATAAAACACTTGGATTCTCTCCCATTTTCAGTTAGGTTTTGCTGTCATTTTCTGTGCAGCTGAACTAGAACTTGTAGAGCTTGAACAGAAAAATACCCAAGCAGTGTATGGGCTCATGATTTTAGTCTTATTTTCCTGAGAGATAGCTGTTGTTTCAACACAGATGGGAACTTAATATTTAATTGTAGATTTGTGTCAATCTTACAGTTAAGAGAATGGAGCTACTTGAAATGATTCTTTTCTTGCTCTTGGCTTTAAGGGAAGAGACCTCCCTCCCCAACCAACTGAAATCTGTATAGGCTGCTGCTCTAACAGTAGTGGTGTGTTTTCTATGCAAGAATTGAGGTGGAGGAGGATCTGTAAATAGGATACTGTCTCTGTCAAATAAATATTTTCCCTCTGGGTATCTTCAGTCTTTGGTTTGGGAGAGAAGAATGTGCAAACGTGGAGCTGCCAAGGGCTTCTAGCACTATTAGATAAAGCTGTAGAGCTGTAAATACAGCATCAAACTGAACAGCTACTTTGTCTTACTGTTGTGTTTGTTTGTGGTGTTGTATCTCCCTCCCGCCACCCTTCAGCTCTGAGATGATCTGTAGGAAATTTATTCAGACATTTGAAAAAGGCTTTCTTTACCCAAAAAAAAAATAAAAATCTACATCCCTATGTAAAGCGACGGTGTAGTACTGTAAGTCAGACGTGTTGCCTGCTTCCTTTGAGACGGTCCGAAACTACTTCTAAAGTGATCTTTAGGTGACTCTCTAAAGATCCATTTAAGTCTGTTTGACATGACTATGCCTTTTTGTGCAGGATACAGGGAAAAAAAAGTGAAAGTTGCCTTCAGTATCAGAGCAGACAGAAGCCTCCCCCTTGTCAGAGAGGTGTGCTTACAACTTTACCTTGGAAGAAAAGTCATGGCAGTTCATGCTTCTTAGTGAGAACAGGGGGAGAGTAAAGGTTTCTAGCTTTTAAATTTTTTTAAAGCCAGGGTATAAACAAATTCAGATTTTTTTCATGTATTTACTTGTTATCAATTAGCACCATGCTTATTTAAAATTTTTTTTCTTCTAGTTTATCATGCAATCTACTTAGAAGAAATGGCAGCCTCAGAAGTCACACGCAAGCTTGCTTTGGCATTTAATATCCCTTTGCATCAGATCAACCAGGTTTACAGACAGGGTCCCACAGGTATCCACATTCTTGTTAGTGATCAGGTAATGGAAATTTTATTTTCTTGACAAATTTTATTTATGAATTAAATAGAATGGACAATTTTCTCATGCTTGCTTCATTACTTTTTTTCTGTTTGATAATGGAACCTAGTACTTTCTGATGTTTAGAGTATTTTTTTCCTTTACGTTAAAATGAGCAGAATGATCTTTAAATGTCACTTTTCCTCTGCCTGAACAAATTCAAATTACGAGAACAAAAAAACAACTGGTCTGTATAGTTCTGAGGTGCTGCAGTCATTACGTGGTATGTACTTATTTTGAACATGCCCAAAGGCAGGGAGCATTTAAATACTGTTGAACTCGGCTTACTCAAGCATCTGCTACACGTATGTAGAGTTCCAAAAACACAGCCAACAGTAATAGGCTCCCAGCTGGTTGTCACATGATTAACAAGTGGTATTTTGACAGTAATTTATTTTAATTTACTTTGGCATATGCTTGTCACCTTTGAACACTTGCTGAAGAAAATGAAAATATGCAACTTCTTATAAAAGGCTGTTTAATATCTGATGTATTTACTTCCGGCATCGGTCATACTCAGGAGGGTTTCAAAACATTTTTCTTTCTTGTAGATGGTTCAAAACTTTCAAGATGAGAGTTGTTTCTTATTCACCACAATAAAAGGTACAGTTTCTTTTCTGACAATTAAAAACGTAATTGTTTATTCCATCAAGAAGACTTCCTTAAAGCAGAATACTATTCTAGTAAAACTTGGCCCAGGCAAAGAGTAACGGCAGTTCCAGTGAAGGCTGACAGGCAAAAGACCAATATCTGCACAGAGCAGTGGCAGAAAGTATCCATGAGTTCCTCCTCTCATAGCCAGACTTTTCAGGCTCTGCGTAGCACCTTGGACTTTTCTCCAAGCTTCCAGTTCAGAACCAGTACAGCACTGGTGCAGATTTTACCTACAGAAACTGTCAAAACTTTTAACTATTTCTAATTGGATCTTCAGTCATAACATTTTTGCTTTGGCCCAAGGAGGACATTTTTAAAAGCTGTGTTTGTGCTGCTGCAGTTTAAAGTCTGCTTCACTTTATCAGCACCCTAACTTGAATCTAATTGTTCTATGTAGCATAAAATGTATTCACATGGTTAGTGATTGTAAGAGACCTGTTTGTCCCGGTTGTTAAGCCTTTTGGTGGTACTGCTAGCTTCTAAGTGTAAAATCCACAGTTTGGGGTTTTTTTAACAGTTTCCTTTGGCTTTCTAGTCTAAGGCTGTGTCACAAAATAGATGATTAAAAACCTAATACTAAGGATTTATATTGGTCTTGCAGCAGTTACTTTCTGTCCCTGTCAAATGAGGTGGTTTTAACGCATAATAGGAGGAGTTCAGAAATAACTGCAAGCCAAAGAGATTTTCAAAAGTTAGTTATTCTTCAGGCGCTTAGTCCGAGTAGCAGGTTACTGGCATTTCGCGTTTCAAGTTTGCTATTTTGTAGTAGTAATGAACCACTTCTACACAGCAAAAACCAAGTCCATACTTCGATGTTTTGGTGCATTGGCTGGTATATTTACGGTTCTGTTTATGAAGGACACTTTCTTTTCTTTTTCAGCTGAAAATGGTGAAGGCTTCCATGTAATTTTGAAGTGATATCACACGATTGCTAGACTGATACTCCAACGCAGAATGCAGTCCTGCCTAAAGATTTATGAAGATCATCCAAAACCTTAGGATCTAACTTCACCGTATAAGATGTTTCATATTGAAAACACAAAATGACCTTTCTAATGAGCTGTTTGATAGGTGAACTTCCTTATCACTGCCATAGCTAAGTGTCCTCATGAGAGGTATGATGCCATGACAGCTTACGTACAGGCATGGAAGACAATGTAAGCAAAGGTGCTTGCCCTTTACTGAAATAAGGCAAATTATGGCCAGTAGATACAGTTTCTAGAAGTGAAGCACTGTTGCTTTTCTATTATCTGTATCCAGTTGGAGATGAATGTAAACTTATTTTGGGGCATTTACCTTTCTGTGCCAGTTTGTCTATTACTTGCTTGTACCTTATGCTGGTTTTATTTTTTGATGTTAGCAGAGCACATATTAATCTGTGTGGAGATGAGTAGTTAAGCTGATAGCGATCAGGTTGTCGGGTCTTTGAGAGTAAAGCTGTCAAAACAGCTTCCCGTGTAAATTGTGTATAAGAGTGTATGTAAGAAGTGTAAATGCCAGAACGGGGCTTTTAAGAAGCCCTAGACAGATGCAATATATGCATGCAGCAAACTGCATTATCAATAGTACCTTATTGGAGGGATTAATATAAATCCTATGGGGTACCAAGTAATTGTGTTTTGCTTTAACAAATTTAATGGAAAATAATTGCCTATGCATCCTTTATGTTTAGTTTCCTAGGTTCTCTGCGGAGCACTGCTGCAGTTTAACTCTTTGCTTGTAAAATTGTGGGTTTAAAAATACTAGCGGTGAGAGGTGGATTTTTTGACTTAGGGGAATTATGCTGATGAGGGACGATGACCCACTGGCACCATGGGGCTGCCATAGCTTTCAGCAACATCAAATGAATTGCTTAAGAAACACTAACTAGACACCATTTACGTCTCCTTCCCAGCAGGTAAATGCCTTGCTGTAGTTTCTATTATGGACAAGTATCTCACCTTTTCTGTTGACCTTTCTCTGCCCTCCGATCCATACTGTACAACTGTTACAGTGCCTCTTCCACATGACCAAATATTTACTTTTCTTTGAAACAGGCAATGTGCTTTTTCAATATTTTGGGTATTTCTTGTAAAGACATGGCACAGCATTTCCTACGTTAACATTAAGTGTCAACTGGTTAGGTACTTAGAGGGGAATATTCCAAAAGGCATTAAGTGGCAGTTTCATAGCTGTCATTTTTTGCCTTTGACAAGTTCCGCCTTGATCTCTGGCTTAAAAGCTTGGGAATAGTTTGCTTTTTATGCTGCAGTGTTCAGCGTAAACAACTACTACAGCACGTAAAAAAGCAACTTTGATTTTTTCATTCCCTCTTTTCATAACTGGCTCAAGTGCTTAGCAGAAAAGCTTCTTAAAGCTGTAGCATTTTGAAAATTTAAATTCATCAAAGCTAGAGTTTCTTTCCTATTTTTATTTTTTCTGCACTGAAAGTAAAATTTTATGTACTGAAACATTTCTGCCTATAAGTTGTTCATCTTTGGGTATTGTTTGGTCCTAGTATTTTCTTGAACTGACACTTGTGTCTTTTCAGCTCACACCGTATTCAAATCCAAATGTTTTATAAAAGTGGAAAAATCCTTGATTGGAAAGTATCCTAATATCTAATTTTAAAGAATATTGAAAGTTGTACACTAGTTTGTCCAGCTCACTTGAAATTGGAATTAAATTATGGCACCAGCAAATTGCTTTTGTTTTTTAATAAGATGTACACATTTCAATTTAAGTATAATAAATGTTTTTCAATAATTTTGTAAATGTGCTTTTCTTTTTGTTTACTTCCTTTTTCCCCCGCACACATTAGAGATACTTCTGTCGTTAAGATGATATTAACTGCAAGACCTACCCTAGCCATAACGGTAGGTAAAGGTAAATAATGGAGGCAAACCAGCTCTGTGGTTTATCCTGCACCCAACACACACACATAGATCTTCCGCTTCTCATGGAAAACTTAGTTAAATTTGAAATAATTGAGACAAATTCAGATTTGACATCAGCTGATTGTTTATTTGTGTCCTATATAGGTTCCATTTGTTTTTATACATCTTTAATGCAGTAGACTTACAAGGTTCATTATGTTCTTAGAAAAAAATGAGCCAACAAAAGGCAACACATCTTGGCATACTGGTACCAATGACTTTCCTGGTACAGTTGAGAATAAAATCTGCTTAAAACTCTCCATTGCAGCAGTAGCTTAATGGAACTCTTAAGTATGATTGTAACAACGCTCCTCCACTACTCTGCAAAACAAGCCCTGACTGGCTTATTTTGTAGTAGTAAAGAAACCCAGGTACTGCACTCTAATCCGTAATTTATCCTCCAAGTTGAGATCTTAGTTTACCGTCCCCATTGTCTGTGTATGTGTGAAGCATGAACACAATACAGCCGCTGTTGTCCATAAAAGTCTCTTAAAGTTCACACTCCTTTTAAAAAAGTAGCTTAAAATTTTGGGGGGAAATTGCAGTACTATCCAGTAGTAGCTTCTCCAACTGCTTTTTAAGCCAGTATTTCTGTTGATTTTCAGTAAACACACAGGCCCTGAACTCTTTAAAACATACACACACACAATCAATCTTACACAAAAAAAGCTTTCTGAACTGTTGAGTAGTTTTATCTCAGATAATTCAGTTGCTTAATATAAAAAAGTTTATCTAACCCTCTAGCACTGAAAAACTAAGGATGAAAGCATGGCCTTAAGAGTTAATACATAGATTTTATTATTATCATTCAGAAGTTGACGGCTTCTTAAATAACCCAAATGTGAAGAGTTTGGCTTTCTACATTTGAAAATCACAGGTTTGGTTTGGTTCAACTCCTGCCTACAGATTTATTTGCCCGTCTGCTTGCTGTGTCCCTAAAAATGGGTGGGACAAACAGCTTGAACTGCATTCCTCGCTCCATCATAGTCCTGTAACTGAACCTGGTTTCCATGCTTCAGCTGTAGAGAAGCAGGAGTAACACACCCCTCTTCCTAGAGCCGCTGCATCCTTCCCTTGCAGACTGAGGAGGTAACTGAGGACACACAGGACTGGCGTTACAGTAAGCACCATGTATGAGTGTGGCAGCCAACTACGGTAGAGTGCACAAGCTCTACCACAGTGCATTTCTTACCCCTTTTAAAGGCCGATGGCATTGGGCATAAAACGTGCTTCAGTGACGGGCAAGCTTTATACTAACACATAGTTCAACTGAACCTAGTTTCAAAAGCTTGGAAAGTATACAGTTATCTTGAGGTACTATCTTACCTTTTGACATTACCTATTATGTCCTGTTATGCAATTAAATATGAAGCTGAATCATGAAAAAGTATAAGCTGTTTTGCTGTAAGAGCTCATGATTACCTTGCGTTTTTTGGTCAACATCTGCTAAAGCTGATTTGTCCTCAAACCTGATATTTAATCTGTTTTGTATATTACAGAACAGCAGGTTCGGTTCCTTGGTGTGACAGACTGGAGCCCCACATTAGGTTAGAACTTCACACTGAATAGTGCTTACAAATGCACATTACCTTCCAAGTTCAGTGAACTTTCACCGAGTAGCTGCTATGCTGAAGTGCCCCCACGGTACTTCTCATGCCAACAGAAGGAAGGAGTTACTAATACAAACCAAAGCATCACCAACTTAATCCACAGCTGCACGTTACGTTACGATTTTTACCTGGAAAAAAAATGCTTTTCTTGTCACAAAACTGGATGACCAAACACGACCATTAGGACTGTCAGGAAACCGACTCCTTCCACTGACTTGCAGTCCCATTCTTTTCTTCAACAACGACGATGAAATTTTCTGTGTGGTTGCACTTACGGTCAAAGAATAATACAGCATCTGCAGAGGCGCTGTCCGCTCCCTCCCACCGAAGGAGGGGGAGTTACTGGAGCAAAGTAAGCATGAACTTTCACGTGAGGTAGATGAGCCTGTGAATGAAAAGTCTGTTATACTGGGCGAGACATCCCTAGTAAAAAGAAGCAGTACACCTCAATTACTGCCAACAAGTCAGCTCTCATTAAGGCTGCTCAGCTAAAAAGAAAGCGTCTATAAGCTTGATACCATCCAAGCTGGCTTCTCCTGACATGTAATTCTCATGTCCCATCTGGCTAAGGCACACTAATGTCTGGGCACTCACCTGCTCAGGGTTCCCAGTTAATTCCCAATAAAGCACTGGTCACCCCGGAGAGCTCCCTGTCAAGAGAGACGTGTTCTGCTGCAGGGGCGAGATGGACCCCCAGCTACTGAAGACAGACTTGTCTGTATCTTGTCCCCCATATTCCCGGCTTCTCTCATCCTAGAAAGCAGCATGGAATAGAACAGGGCATCTGCCCTCTGTAGTCGCTATCAGGGATGAGCTTTCCAATTGCAAAAGTATTTGCACACAAATCTGGGATACGAAGCTGCAGACAAGTTTAACAGCAAGGCTAAAACGATGCCCCCCACCAAGGTAGGCGGTCCCTGACCTAATGGGGGAGGTACGTGGAGGAAAAGAGTTTGTGGCTGGATTCCAGGGCCTAATGGCCCTACAACCTATGAATTGAAAGCTCCATGCAGATGTTTTGCTGTTGGCTCTGTGTATTAACATATATTTTAGGAGAGTTCAAGACCGCCGCTACACAATCCTAAAAACATAGAAGCCTGTATTTGAATAACTGCAGAAAGCAGAAGATAAGCACTCATCATTCCACCAGCAAAAAGTGTCATGAGTTATAAACAGAATTAGACAATTATTACTGCTCATCTAGAAAAGCTACATTTAGTCCCTAGAGATGGGGACCTAATAGAATGATACTCAGACTGTTTTTCCATCCTCCCTTGCCTGGGACATGCGCAGGACTCATACAATTACCTCAAGCAGTTATCAAGGGTTTGGGCATTCCCACCAGAACAAGTCAGCAAACACGTACTCTGATTCGTTTGATTCCAGCTCGCGTGACTTGCTGACAGTCATACAGCTCAATTCTCTCCAAGTTGTGGCAGTTCTCCAGGTGTTCCAGAGTCACGTCAGTGATAAGAAGACAGTTATCAAGCTCCAGGACCTGCAGCCTCTCATGACCACATGTACTGTTGCTCAGATGAAGAATCCCATCATCAGTGATCAATTCACAGTGCGACAAGCTCTAAAACAGCCAAATAGTTAATGACATCACTGAGTCCTAAGTTACTCTAAACAGCAGAAGTCCTCTTCAACCTCCTTCATTCTAGGGGTTAAACAGTGACAAAGAGTACACAGCTGAAATCCAGACGAGTAACAAAAGGCACAGCTCTACTTAAGAGCTGTACTTCATTTTTAACTTTGCTTCAAAATGAGCAGAGTCCCAAAACATGCGTCACTGGCAAAACTTCTCAGGCCGTTTTGCTCTCTGTGAACGTGGGAATTCTGTTCCAATTGTCATGCACCTCCATTACCGATGGGTGCAAACAGCACATGTGCCATGCCAGAACCAGGAGACAACTTTAAAGGATGATCAAGAACACACAGGAATAGCTGAGGATCTACTGACAGGAGTTACTGTTTCACAGCTACCATGTTTTCATACATACCACCAGGACCAAGCCGGTGCAAGTCCGCATAGATAAAGAACAATGAGACTGGACAGATTTGCCAAATAATGATTTCAAAAAAGCATGAGTGCTTAGCCCCTCAGGCTGTACATACAAGGAGCAATAAATATCTTGTACAGCTGCAGGAGCAGGTCTTTTCTGCAACAGTCAGCATAATAAACTAAAAAATTCTGCTCCTCTTCAACATAGTTTTTTACTCCCTTGAATTTCAAAAGCATGGAAAAACTTGCAGCATCTCAGGCAGTAGCACCACATAAAGCAGCTTCCTGGTTCCTTTAGGGAATTCATGACTTTTGGAGCAGCAATGATGATGACAACAACAGGAAATTGACTTTCCTCAGAGGAGGCTTAAAAAATACCCTTTGTCACCAGTGAAATGAATGCTTTCAAGTCTCCTGCACTAGAAATGTGCAGGATCTATGAACTCTCACTCCTCTTGCTCTGGGCTAGTTCCTTGCTTTATGCTCAGCCCCGTGTCTTGCCTGTACTTGTACCTACGTCTCATGGTGACTGGGTTTGACGTAGCGTTTCCTTGCCCCAAGTTTTTTTCAGACAGCAACCAATGAAGAAACGCTTGCAGCAATCCAAAAATGCTTTTTAACTCGGCACAAGCTAACTAGCGCTCAAAAGTACCTCCTGCCAATCATCTGAATCAAACATGTAACCCTTCCTTTCTCCCAGTACATCACATCTACCTTCTTTTACTTCAGCCTGACAAGGAAGCCCGCGGATGACCAACCTTACCCTTATTTTTACCTCAGCTAGCTTCACAAGTATTTCTTGCCAGCTACCAGACACACGGGGTCTGTCCTGCCTTTTTAGAACAACTTTCCCCTCAACTTTTTTTCTCCTTTGCTCATCAGGATGAACAAGTAACCAGAGAAAAGGTTGGGAGACAAGTCTGCAACTCCCCTCGAGTCTGACGGAGAGCCACCCCAGCCCCTTCCCTTCGGCTCCAGCTGGTCCAATTTTACTCACTCACCAAGTGTGAGCAGCTGGCAGTGACTCCAAGCAACTAGCGCATACTGTCCCCAAAAGACAAGAGAAATGAAGCGCTTGCCACTAAGAACAGTGTTTTATCTTATGACGTGCTTACATTCTGTCTAATGACTCTTCAAATACTTAAGTTCTCTCCTATACCTACTTTCTTTACGTACATGTTCTGAGCATTCAATTTGGTTCACAGCCTGGAAACAATCAGCAGTTTCAGGGTTAAAGATCATTTACAATAGACCTGCTGTTTCAAGGAAGGACAGGAGGTTACGTGAAGCTGTTGGCTAGGGCAGCAGCCTGCTGGCTAATTAAGAGTTTTCCGTCCCAGGAAGTAAGCAGCTTATAACATCAGCTTTCCTGAGATACGCTATTTGGTACTGAAAGGACAATACAGGATGTACAGCTGAATTTGTAAAACAAATACGCCAAATGAGACATACTTTGTATTAAATGATTTTTCTGACTTCGTAAGCCTATTAGAAAGTGTTAATAACGTGGAACTGATGAAGATAATTACTTGAAGTCTTTAGAGCAAAAAGATATGGTAAAATCCTGTTTGTTAAGACATACTAAATGCTGTGTATAAATCAAATATGCCATGATATACGGTGACTGTCTTCTCATCTCCAGGAATATTATGAGTACTTCACATTTTCTCTAATAATCTGAATGTACAAATGTTAAACACTTTCCCCAGAAATTACTTTTTAAGTCCAGTCAGTAATAAAGCATGAGTACGCTGATACTAATCAAGATGTACCATTTGATTATAATTGGTCTAACAGTGCTTTTGCTTATTTTCACTGTCTACTGAGTGTCCAAACGCCAAGAAACAAATTCAAAGTTGATTTCTGCAACTTCAGAATATTTGTTTAAACTGCAAATACACCTAAACATATGCTAAAGCACAGCCGCACCAGAGTTTGCAGAACCATCAACAGTACATGATTTCACATTTGAAGTATCAAGATTAGTTCACATAGGGCATTTGGCACCTGCTAGTCTGTTTTTTCTTTCCCTGTAATTCTCTGCCATCACTGTTCACTCACAATCTTTGAGTATGTATCCTTCCTACACATAGGATATACGTATCAACAACAAAAAAATAAATTTTTCTGGTTCCCTTCAAAAAGGTATGTTATTTTACCAATGCCACACTTTTGTGTCCGTGGACTAAAACACAAAGGTCAGCAAACAGAAGCAGGTTCACAAAAATACTTTGAAGTTATGAGGTTTTACGGTATCTCTGGTGAAGCACTGGCAGAACTGGTACAAAAGATCTCTTGCAAGTACGGGTTACAACTGAGATTACAATACAAAAACATATCTGTTGCAGAAAACCAGAAAGTGTCATATTTAAATAGCTCCACATCTGACAACTCTTGTTTGGCTTAACGTTAAGAATTGTGGTACAGAAATGAGGTCAGACAATTAATAAACAAAAATAAAAAACAACAACAATAAAAACTATTGAACAAGCTCCTTTTTAAAAGCCATCTCTCCTCATGTTGCTACCTTAGTAACACTGAGTAACACTAACTAATCATAACACAATTTAATTAATGAAGCAGCAAACCTTCCTTTAATCCCATCTAAGAACAGATTATAAAGATACTTGTTCTCACGTAGATCTGCAGTAGTATATATAACAAATCTACACTTACGGGACAACTGGGCCTAAATACAGGAGCTCCTACTGTAAGGACAGTCTAGTAATTCTGGAGTACCTTGACTGAAGAACAGCCAAATTTATGTCACCTGAAATTGATTCTGATGTTCTGAACGATCTAAGCAACCACTCCCTAGAAAACAGTTCTCTGAAATACAGGGAGCAGGGTACCCCACTGAAGGCACCTCAATCCTCTCCAATTACATTCAAAAGTCTAGGTCAAAAAAACCTTCCATAATTTACTGTGTAAACGTAGTCCTTGGGAAAAACTGCTTGCATGCAAAATTCATTACAGAGTGATAACATTTATATCCACTGGGTGGTTTTGTTTATTCAATAGTTGATGTAAAGTGTCACACTCCCTAAGAAAACCATTAGTGAACACTTAAGAGTATCTATAAAGGATCTGAGTACTGTAAGTTGAACTAAGTAATCAAATATGAAGGATGTTAACCATAGGATACATGGTTTCTGGTAATATTTTTTTTTAATCACATAATGCAGGTAAATATTTTAGGAGTAATCTGCTTCTTTTAGAATACTTATGAAACTTGCATATATTTGGCACAGCATCATACTACATCAGGAACTTTTTCCAGATACAGAGTGAACAGCCCGGTTTTGTATTGCGGGAGTTATGTATGTCTGTGGTTTCGGGGGATGTATTACAGCTCACAAAGGGTTAAACTCACCAATGCTTGTAGCTTAGGACAGTGTATAGAAAGTTGTATCAATGTGCTGTCAGTTATCTAGAAACAAAAGAAACCAAAAAACCATAAGCAACAGACAGGAGCAGAGTCAACCCTCAAATAAGATACCTCTTCCTCTACCAGATGAAGGTTCTGTTATTTCTGGAAAACACCCAATCACCTGTTACTCTTCAAGTATTTCCCTGCATAGAATTTCTCAATAGTTATTTTTATTTACTATCACAAACACAGCACTATTAGTAAAAAACAAAGCACATCTAACTGAAAGTGCTAATGCACTGTATTCTTCCACTTGGCATTCAATATTCCTTTTCACATTAAATCTCACCAAAACACACTCTTCCAAGTCCATCTTCTCCAGCTCATGGCAATTCTAAAATAAAAAAAACAAACAGATAAACAAAAGATGAAATAAAACAACATATAGACATAAAAATCATGCACAGGGCTAGTAATATGGGATAGCACAGCTTCCAAGAGGAAATTGTGAGCTAAATCCCTTCAAGTATTTGGTCACCATCAAAGGACAAAAAATGGTAAAAAAAAAAATTTAAAATAATCCACAAGCAATACACCACCGCCCTCTCAAATCTCGACATTTCAGCCTTTCTCTTACTAAGTGAAAAGCCTCCTTCTTGCCCTGGGCGGTATGGATCAGCACTCACGCACCCCTGCTTCCCTTCCCCCTTTTGGGGTCAACTTCAATTCAAACTTATGGTATTTATAGCCTGTGCACTGAAGTTAACTAATCCGCATACAGATGAATCCAACTTCTGCGCACATCAGCCTGCACCAAACTAATCTGAAACACACTTAAGCCCATGGAACATCTCTCTTCACCATCACACATTAGAAAGAAGCCTTGAAAACAATTTGCTTTGGTAATGAATGTTGAAAATATTAAAATAGGGTCCACTTTAAGGCTGGGAAAAAGCTGTACTTCACATTTATACAAGCAATTTTCCCAATACTCTGAGAGATCCCTAGCAAGCTTTTAGAAATGCTTTCAATATCTGATCATGACTAATTTCCCGAAAACGATGTAACCTTGTGACCTTGCAGCAGACCACATGGTGCCATGGCTCAGTGCCCAACCCATTTTTTATAGGCATAGGAAGAAATGGTTTAACTTCCAGCTACCAAAAGCAGGCTTGAGGTGACTACTGAAAGCCCAAGGCTGAATGATCAGAAAACCACTCTGTTTAACCACGGTGGCTAGAAAAACCCCTGTCATTCACACTAAATATCAGCAGCGTAAATGAATCCTGTTCAGAGTATTACTTTTGTGTTCAGATTTCCTAAACCAGTGAGCATACAAGTCCGACTTGAAGCATTCGATACCATCAATATGCTTACTCTGCATATTTACAGCATGAATCTGGGCACAAGTGCTTATAGTTTATAACGTAAGTATTTTTGTAACCTAAAGATATGCTCAGATTAATCTATCATATGGTGATTTTTTGGGTGTAAATATCACAAGGGTATGTGTAATCTTTATAGGGGAAATTTGGCTAGAATACATAACACAAGTTTAGAATTACGTTAAGCATAGTAAATTCAATTGAAACATACTAAAAAAAGAGGGGGGGAAAGTGAAAAATGCAATGATAGATGGTAAAATAGATCAAGTTGCAGCTTGAAGTTTAATCCAGAAATAAAATCACTTTTTAGTCCCCTCCTCCACTGGGTTCATCCTACTTTATTTGTCTTCTTCTCATATTCCTTCCCAGCAGGACTACATCAATTCACAGCTGCTCAGCAGCAATGAAAACAAGGTGAGCTCTAACCTTCTGAAATGACCCTTACCCGTGCTAAAAGGGTAAAACCAGCATCTGTAAGATGTGAACATCTTGCAGCTTCCAAAATCCTGGAAAAGTTTGAAATGTTAAAGAAAACATTAACAGAGAGAAAAGCAAATGCATTTGAGATACAAATCTATCTTCTGCAAGTTAAAGCTCCCAATAGCAAATGTATATATATGCCTATTTTTCACAGTAATTGATCTGGATCTCTGATCCAGCTTTTTAGAATCTTCTGATAGTCACGGAACAGATTAAGTTCAATCCTCAAATCTTCTCAACACTTAGTGGAAAAAAAATTATGCATAATTATAGGCAGTTTGATCTCTTGTTTCAGTAAGACAGCATAATGCTCAAGTTTTCTCAAGTGTTATCCGAGGAAAGATATGGGAGAATAAACCTGAGTTAAGGAAAATGCAGATGAAGCCTGCATCTAAAACCTCTTATCTAAACACAGGATGTTGAGAAGCCACAAAACTGAGAAACTGCTTACTAGAAAGTCACTCGGAGCCTCTGCATGAAGCACAGTGAAGCAAGTTACCAGAAAGCAAGGAGCTTAAATTCTCCAAGCCCACAGTAAAAACAACAAACGATACCAACACAACCTCAAAGAAAAGAACAGTGTTTTGGAAGGATAAATCTAACACTCTTTTGAGAGGTACTGGGAAGCAGTACTGACAAAAAAAGGTCAACTGTCGCAAACAGCACCTCTAGTACATAGAACAGGTCTCTCCATCCCGTAACTGTTTTTTTGTCATCTTTTTCTTTTCTTTTTTTTTTTTCAGACAACACTTTTTATTTTGCAGGTAGATTAAGTATCAACATGAATAAGGGGAAACCACAGCACCATGTAATGATGTCCTGCAGCACAAACTAAGTGCAACTTACCCACTCACCACAACAAACACTACTTCTGTACTGGGGCCGGTGGGGAGGAGGCAGGGAAAGACGGACAAAAGAACCTCTTGCTGTGGTAACACTTACAGGTATCTAGATCCTTCCACTGGTTTAGGAAGTCATTAGAAAGCTCGCTCTCTCTCTAGAGAAAGTGCAAAGGGAAAACCTCTAGAGCAAGTGCAAAGGGAAAAGCCATGCTGCATGCATCAGAAAAATACAAGCCCACGCGAGCACAGGATGTGGAGCTCTGACTATGATTTTGCTGGATGAGTCTCTTCCAAGCCAACAGCAAGAGTGTAGCTGAGTTTAGAGGTAAGCAGCCCCACAGGACACACCCTTGAAAACCAATTCCAGAGTGCTGGTCTTCAACAAGCTTCAGAAGTATGATGGAAACTCAAGAACAGCCAACAGAGAGGTACAAGACAGGTATTGCTTCCCAATGGATGGCTGTAATGCCTCTGGATTTTCTTTCCAGACTCACATTTGGGAACTTTGTGCCCTTCCATCAAGGGCAGTTAGCAACCTATCATAAAATACTCTCAGCTACTGTGAAGATTACCTAGGATACCAAACAGGATGGGAAAAAACCCACCACCACCACCAACAAAAACCCATGATTCAGGTCCCATTTGTTACCCTTACTGCTTTCCTCAATACTTGCTTTCAACCCCACCTACACTTACAACCATTAGATCCCCAACCCCATTATATTTCTGACTTTAAAGAGGGGAGGAAATGACATCCACAGTGTGCAAAATAGTGAGTATGCTACTTACTGCACATCTGGTTGAAAAGAAGAATATGGAAATCGAGGGGTAAGAAACCAGAAGACTAGCAGCTGCTCTAGCTTTCCTGAAATTGGGTGTGCAGTCAGTCAGAAGAGCAGAATGGGGAGAGTGAGCTATATATGCACACACTGCATCAATCAGGCCCCAGTACGAAAAACAGGTGGGAAGGCACTGGTCAGCGTGAAAATGAGCAAAGTTCTGCTTTTTGCAGTGATTGTACTTAATTACAGCGGGCTCTTCTTTTTTCCCAGATACAGCTGACATTTATTTTCCATCCAGTGATTCGTGACAAAGTACCTAGCATAGGAGCTGATGAGGCAAAATGATACCCAAGAGCAGATTCCCCACTCTTATAAAGCAATGATCTCCCAGACAGACATCACAGTTGCAGTCATTGTCTACAGATGTCTTTTGGGCACACCTGGAGTGTGTCTGCACATAGCACCTCCCTGCTCCTGCTGAATTAGCAGCAGGTGGGAGAGAACATTAGTGGGGTTAAAGGCAGGATGATCCTATAATTTTCACAGCCCCACCTAGAAAAAGACATTCACGGTTCACGGGTGCTTTCCTCAATAAGCCTCACCAAAACACATACCAGTATTTTAACACTAAGAAGTCCTAAAAAAGAAAAACAGAGAAGGTACTTAAATGATCAAAAAATGATCCCATATCTTGATGTAGGGGGAAAATAACAGCTGAAGGGAGCTGGTTGAGCTTAGGATTGTTTTTTCAAGGAGATGGCATTTGTGAGTGATAACAGCTGCAGAACACACCACTATCATAGAAAGCAGCATAGTGGGACATCCAAGACCCTGAAGTGAAGTGACAGTAGCACAGCACAGAAAATACTCAAAAGCTTCCTAACAGGGCCAGCACATCCAACAGAGGCAGGAGAGTTTTCTTTCATACCCAACACCGAAATATTCAGAAGGTACGAACAAGTGTGGAACTACATTTCCCTTTGATTTCCAACAAAATTTTTATCAAGTACTTTCCATACATGACCCCAAAAGTCTAGATGTAACCAGCTGTATCATCTGTCCTTCCATCATGCACTCCTCTGCAGTAATCACGGCAAAGGGTCATTTTTTTTCCTTATACTGCTCCTCATTAAAGGAGAAGAACGGCAGACGCCTTCCCCCTCGTGGCACAGGCAGGGGCTAACAGTTTACCTACCCAAGTCAAAACAATTCCTGCTACGGTTGTACTGCCCTTGGAAAGAACTGCACAAGTAATAGCACTTTAGACCTCCTTTTATTTCCAGTCTGAGCTGTGAACTGAGAGAATGAAAGAAATCTTGGAACACAATTAAGTCTGTCGGAAGACTCCTAAGCCCCAGACATGGGCACACGTAAGCTCTTTTAAGTATGAACTGTTACATGAACGGGATTGTCACTCTGGAATTGTCTTAAGACAGGTTTTCTATAGTAACAAAAGCTCTTTTTCACTCAGTCAGCTCAGGGAAGACTGCATGACAGCATATTGCACACTGGCATTTGAATGTAGCTTCCCCTAATTTTTACGATCTACTTTCCTCCATTTATCTGTGATTGAAGTATAAGCAAGTTGCGACTCCTGCACGCTCCTGTCATAAACGGCAATTTAGTGTCATCCAAAAATCTTTTGTTTTGATTTAACTTACATTAAAATTAGACCTTACAAGAACTATTAGATGTCTCTACAACCAGAGAGCTGCTGTATGACTGAGCTTCATTATTAAAGCTGAAGCTGTCCCCACTTCTGAGAATACCACCAAAATATACATGTTAGCGCAAATTACATCAATGTAGAAGCTTATATTATTTATAACTGACAAGCCCTTATTACTCAAAACGTATCCCATAAATATCCGTCCTCAGTGTTTGCAGAGACATTAGCACACTGCATGTCAGAGTTTAAGAACACCAGGACGTACTGCAGAGCATACTAAAAACTCATTTATAATAGAATACTCAGGCATGATTTAGCTATTTTTTTACAAGAAAAATAACTGTATAAAACCACATCAGAGTACAAACATCACAAGACACAACACAACCACAGATATTTTTACCTTTTAAAAAAATAATGGTCTTTATATCTTCTTTTCTTCTGGCTTGTAATTAGTACCTAAAATATTTAGCTAGAAGCACAGAATTGAACTGCTAGGTTCAACATGTTTTATTTGTCATGCATTAATTCTTGTTTTTCCAGTATACAGTGGACTACATTCATATGCTAGCTACATACGACCAGCCCTCAAGTTTATGTTCAGCTGGTACTTCTAATGTAATGTTTTGATTGCAAAGGTAACACAAACAACACAAAGCTAAATCAAACCTGTGGATATCAGCCGATTATCTTCAGAAGTGAATTTCTTAGATCAGGCCAGTAACAACACGACATACTCACAACACGCTCATGGCATACTCACTTCAGCCTTGGACAGTTTAGACCAAGTGCTGTGAGAGAAGCATCTGTAAGGTTGCTACAGCCTGAAACACAGAGCGACTGAAGTCTATGACATCCTCTACAGATTTTTACAATGCCTTCATCTGAAATTTGCTGCAACACAGAAGAAGGTTGAAGTTACTTCGTTATCAAGTCATCAGGTACGAGCATAAATCAAGTCATATTACTGAACTGTTAGTGTCACATTGTATATGACCATGGCAACCTGTGGATTTTCAGCCAAAAAATACCGTCGTGAAATCATGTTCATTGATAACACTGAAGATAGTCAACACACACAATTCCTACTCATCTATGTATTTACCACAGATCTTGAGTACTGCTCAAAGGCAGCCTGCAGCACAGAGGGAGAGTTGATGGGTTTTGTCTTCCTCTTTCACTTTGCCTTTGCTTTATAATTTTCACACACTTTTTTTTTTTAATTGTAGTTGTCACTGTGTGAAATAATAGCTTGCATCTTACATGTTTGTAGAGTTCAGGACTTTCGTTCCCATGACTGTGTAAGTTCAGGAACAATGCAAAAGACAGCTTAAAGCTCGACAGCAGGAGAGCTACCTACCTATTTTCACTGGAGCAATAGAACCCAAGGGTAAAAATCCTTCACCTCCAGATAATTTGCAAAGCAAGAGTTACAGATAAACTATTATATATAATCCGTTCTTTACAGAACATAAATGTAAAAGCCAGGTTATGCAGTTGTCTTTAGCTGAAATATTTAACTCAAAAGAGGTTTTTCATTTCTCAAAATTGTTTTGTACTAGATATTCTGAAAAAAGTAACTCTAAATTTGGAATATGAATAAAAAAGTTTTCTCTCTGAAACAGGAACTGTAAGAAATAGCCCCAGTGCAGCTGCACACAAAATAGCAACAGGAACTAGGTTATTGGGTGTGTGTGCAAATATTATTTTGTTTACAGGTTTTCTATTCTGGAAAAAGTATTCTCTCCTCCTCCCACTCCTACCTCCAAGAATTTAATTTTTCTGCTGAATGACTAATCTTTCATAGTGAAACGGGTTATTTTATTTCCTGGCCTAACATTACTCTTCCAATGATAACAAAGACCTCTACTGTATTTTGAATTGAAAATACACATTCCTTTTATAAGCCAGTCATCTAGGTACACTAATACTACTACAGCATATTTCTGAGGCTATTACCACAAACATTGCCTTTCATAGATGAAAACAGGATGAGAAATGGCAGTAGCTCAGCACAAAGGGAGATCACCTTATGCCCCCTCCCCTAAACCAGCACTTTTTAATATCAGTGGTTTAAATCTGCAAATCATTCCATCAAATAAAAATTATTCCAGCCAGAAAACCAGAAGTCTTGTCTTCTTTTGTGGATCCAGAAGGATCTGCGTCATGTACAGACACGAAGATATTTTCTGGAACTGGTTTTTTTCCCTTTCAGACATACTTGTGACACTATTATTGGGAAAAGGAACTATTTTGGAGGTAAGGACTATGTAAATTTTGTGGTGCTGCTGGAGATGGACAAAAACTCTCAAGTCATATATGAAAATTTTCCATTCTGAAATTGCTTGTGATTTGAACGCCTACATCCTTCTCAGGAAAGAAAAGTGCTCAAAAAATGCCTGCAAGTCACCAAAGATGGTACCTTCCAGATGTGCAGTTTCCAGAGTTACTATCAGTTCATTTCATAGCTGCCTGAGCTAGCCTGGAATTTTACAAGGTCCATAAAACAGAGCCACTAGAAGTAAAGTGTGGAACATATAAAGCACAAGAAGATCTGCTGTGTAAAAATCATTGCTAGCCCTTTGATCATGAAGAGCCTGGCTGCTTCTGGAAGCATGCTTCTAAACCACAGCAGGGAGGACACATCTCCAGTGAAATAAAGCTTTAATGCACATGTAACTAGGTAGGACACACAGACTATCAACTCAAAAATTTCAAAGGGAAAAATACTTTCAATCACGAGAGTTTTTTTGTTTGTACTTAATCTCTACATGACAACAAACATACTGGCCAAGGGAAAACTGGTACACTTCTATGCCAGTGCCCCTTTTAAGCAGGACAGATAATAACTGGTCATCGTCAGACCTCTTGAGATCCTTCCACAAAAATAATCAGAAAAGGCTGGCCTGGATCTATCTCACCAGTCTCAGGTAAAACACAACAGAAAAAGAACTTTGGAGGAGGAGGATAGCAAAGGGAATAGTGGAAGGGGAGAAAATTACATACTGACTTTATTTATTTAAGTGTGGTTCTGACCAAAAGAAGGAACTTCCTTTCATTCCCATTATCTTTAGGTGCCCAACTTCAGCGGGCACCTAAATTCAGATTGAAAAATCTGAAAATTCTCTCTTTCACTAAACATTTGGCTCATGGAAGCTCAAGCTTTGTATTCATATTGATCTTAATTTCTGCAATTTTTAAATGTAAATTTTAAGAATCCCTAACACTCCAAAATGTTCAACACTTTAAAGAAATCTATTAGGTTCAAAAATTTTCATCCAATCTTAACAAAAAATGGTCCCATGCCACGTTCATTCAGGACAAATGTGTAAAGAAGATTTGAAAGTTTTAGCCCAAGCAGATTTTGATACTTTCTAGCAATAAAACTGTAGAAAACTTTCCAAAAGCAAAAAAAAATAATCTAACAACTTCATTATTCAAATTTGCATGACAGAAACCCTGATATTTTAAGTTATTTCAATATTTTCTGAGGCTTATTTGCAGACAAAGAGTGACTTAAATACATTTAAAATCTAAAAGATCTTTCCCATTCCTAGAAAGTCACATCAGAAACAACAAAAAAGCAAATATAAAATACAGCAAATCTAATTTTTGTGTACTTGCTAAGTAGAATTACAAGTACATGAATGATTCCCAGTCATTTCATTACACATGAATGCGTTCTTCCATTACTATTTGAAAAAGCACGCCCTCCTCCTGCTACCTAGATGGTTCTGAATCATCTTCAGTTATGATGCCATTACATTTTTACTCTCAATTAGGTAGCCCAGAATATGGCTTCTGCTCAATCAGAAACCTTAAAATTATGACTAAACAAAAATGTGTGACCTTAACAGATGGGATAACAAGAACTACATCTGTAAAACTGCATGGTTTAGCACATAGACAGTTCATGAGATGTGAATGAATGCAGTTAGTTCTTACTCTAGGGCTTGCTACAGTTAAAAATAACCCACCACTCCAAATCCACACTAAGCTGCAGAAACAGCCAGCTCATTTAAGATCTCTGTTCTACACAAAATTCTGTAAACTGCAGAGATGTACTATTTGGATTATTTAAGTGCATAGCAGATCAATTCATTAGTATTCAAAAATGGTTTATGATTCTTAAAGAATGTACCTTTTGAAGCTTCAAATACTTACTGTACAGGATTGCAAATTCAGGATTACAAGTTCATGACAGTGATTTTGAATGTGTTTCAATGCTTCATCTTCTAACTGTATTTAGCGATTAAATCGGACATAGGAAAAGAAACAAGAAATTAAAAGCACAGCAAAGCAGCACAAAGAACATACATATCTTGTAATATTGAACAAAAGACTATAACAGAACCAGTATTTTTTAATTCATGGAGATTTCAAAAACCCAAAATAAAATTTTATTCCTAAAGGATCACCCAAGCAGTTATGTACCTGTGTGCAACCTCTAAGAAATAGAGCTTTTAGTCCACTACACCCTTTCACCAGTGCTTCAATACCATCCTTCGTAATCTGATCACACCAGGAAAGATTCAAATGTTCCAGATTTCTGCAACCCTCACTGGGAGAATTAAAAAAATACATAAAGTTAAATCCAGCCTTCAAATAGTCATAACAGTGGGAAACCCAAATTAAACACACTGTTAGAAATTAATGATAGCCAGTGGACTGTGCCAGGCCTCCACAGAAAAGTCATGAGAAAAGACCACACACAAACATCATAGTCTACACCAAAGAAGTGCTAGATATTGGATATAGTCAGTGCTGACATACAGTATTAAGGGTCAGCACTGATTTTTTCAAACTTTATTAAATGTTGAACAGCTCTTTAAACGCTTTTCTTTAACACAAAACACTGAATCTTCTTACCTTAAGCCTTTCAAAGAGCTATTTGTGATGGCTACACAAGATGTCAGATCCAGATGTTTCAGCTTGGAACAGAATCTGCTAAGACTGTAACACGTGCTGCAAAACAGCAGACACACTAAAAATACCTTCAGCTACTTCTTTTTCCAAATTTCTCCATCAAACAAAAAACCCCTTTGACTTACCTGTCAGTGATTTTTGTGCACCCATTCAGATTTAAGTGTTCGATGTTTCTACAGTTCTGTGCAAAGGTCCTAAAACAGCAACAAAAAGCTGGAGAATTAATACAATGTCACAAGTTGTAATACAGTCGCTAGAGTGCGCTCTGTCCCCAACCTCCTTCCATCCCAGTCAAAAAGCTTAATCTTCAAGCTACAGAGTAATTACAAAGTACTCTCAAATACATCTCAGTGGTTGCTTTTTCCTTTTGCTGTTGCAAGTTTCTGTCTTAGGTAACTGCTGAAACCAAGTGTTGTTCCTCTCTCAAGTACCACTACAGCAAGGTGTTTGTTTCTGTCATATATAAGCCAGAACTGACTTGCTTCAAATGCCTTAACTTTTAAAACCGTTAAGGGCATAAACAGAAAGGTCTAAATATCACATCAGTTAAATATTAAGCTGCTGGGGAGAGTTTATGCACATCTCATTACTGAAGCCTTTGTAAGTCTTATTAAGGAGCTCACTCCCACATCAAATGAAAAGGAACATACCCTGCGCAATACAGAAGTGGGACCTAAGCCTATCGGACTACCAGTGGAAAGCCCTGTGGGTTACAAATTAGTTATTTATTATTTTAAAAATTAAAATGCATCTGTGTGCACTACTGGGTATGAACTCTAAGGATGATTGGAGCTATTATACTGCTAAAAGCCTGTATGTATCATTACACTAATTACCCAGAAGAAATACATAAACTTTCTTTTCATCTCTGCAGAGTAATATTTACAGCTGCATTGCATTTCAGAACGCTGTTTTTATGCCCATGTTTCCTCCAACTGCATGGATTTTATTGGCAGGGGTGGAGGAAACACAAAAACAGTTTTGTCTGGAGGCTTGCCGTGGTTAATGTATCCGACTACACACTCAGCTGGTAACAACTTCCTGGCTCTCCAGTGTGGATTGAAAACAATGGAAAAAACCCCAGCAAGCAGTTATACTGGTGAGAGTTTCCACTTGAATTCTCAAAACAGCTATTCCAAAATTCATGTACTGGAAGGAGATTTACAGTCGAGACACTCTTCAAATCACTTGGAAAGACGCTACACTCTGGAATAACTTGTAGGAACAGCACACTTTGCCTCCGAGATTCAAGCACGGGGCCTGTCCTGACAGAGCTGCCACATTTAGTACTTACATAGCCAATACCTACTTTGATAATTGGCTATTTTTAAACGAAAGTTGATGTAGAAGAAGGATAAATAGAGAAATTAGTATCACCCACAAAATGAATGGATCTGGAAACAACTCAACACAAAAAGCCTGATAGGAAAAGTCGCTTTCAGAACAAGTATCTGAAAATTAATGCCACCTTTCTCGTGCTAATGTTTTGAAAGTCTTAAAGCTCAGGCATTTATCATTCATTTGGTAATTTCAATATGACCTGCTTGAATTTCGGAGATGAATCATCTTCTTTCCTAAAGTGTCTTAGACACCACCATCTGCACCAGTTAGTTGTTAGGGATGCATGTGCGAATACCGGTAGCACGCTGGTAGCCAGTCTCAGCTAAGCCTCTCCTACTACCTGCCAGCATGACTGGCTGTATCATCCCTGCAATGTACATATGCTACACACTGAACTGCTGTATACTTATCCTAAATACCTGTTTACTAAATATATCATTATTTACATATATCCCATCTCCAGCCCTTCCCCTCTTCTCACATGCCACTAATACCTGAACCCACTTAGGATTCTTGCTCCTATTCACCACCCTCACTGCAGTCCCCTAGCCTTAGTGTCTTGAAAAACACAGTTGGGAGCCTAAACCAAATGTGAAAATGAAGTTACTGGGGGGAAAACTGTTACCTACTGTTCTGGCTCTTTCTTCATACACCCTTCTCATCGCCTTCCCCGCTACCTCCTCCCCATGGTAGTTGCTACCTCTCTGGGAGCCTGCCTTCCCCCTCCCCTCCCCTTCTGCTATTACCTTCCCTCCTGAGGACACAGGGACCAACTGCGTGAATGATCTGGCAACTTGGAGGAGCACTGGAAAAAGTTAACTCTGGTTAGGGCTACCTCTTTTTTGACAGCAGTTGCAAGTAATCTGGGAGATGGTAATAATATGCACTTTCCCCCCGAGGAGGCAAGATTGCCTGAAGGTGGTGACACACCAGGGAGCAGTTAGGGAGGTGTCCTTAGAGGCAAGGAAAGCTCGAGGAAATCAGGTCTGAAGCTAGGATGCCCATTTGGGTTACTAAAGCAATCTACTGCTTAACTAGTTGCTGGATCAATTTATTCTAGAGACAAAAATCAGTGAATTTGACTTACAAATTTTCAAAAGAGCTAAAGGTCACAAGACACTAAGTTACTGCCCACTCCTTAACAGAAACCTTTGTGCTTCTATTTTCCACCGAAGAATGGCCACACTACGTCAGACTGAACGTCATCCAGCCCAGTCTCCTGTGACAGTGAAGGAAAGCATAACAACTGCAAAAAGCCATACCCTAAGGCTTCCTCCAAATATTCTTTGAGCCCTGAAGTACTTGGGGCTGGGGGACCCTTCAGCTGGAGGTAGGATCTTTGGGTTTAAATGCTCAGTGAAATATCCAGAGAGGAATCTGGCTAAACAGTTTGCATCTAGAAAAACCTTACATGGATTCAAACTATCTTTTGGGAATAAACTGCACAGTTCAATTTATATATTGTGTAAAAAAGTTCTGTTTAGAGAATCCTGAGGCATTCCGGTTGCTTGTTTGTTCTTGTATTAGGGCAAGAAGAGAATCTCAGGCCTTTTCCAGTTTTGTAGGCACTCAACCACATTACTCTCCCTCCCATGCTAGGGGTTACCTCTTGTCCAAACTAGAAGATAAACTATAAACTGACTGACTACTAATCTTGATGAAATTATAATTGTAGGACGTCAGAGTAAAATAAAAGTCTGAAAACATTTTAAATGCTTGAAAATGGAGAGATATCAAGATAATATTAATGAAAGAAAAAGACACATTTCTGAAAAGCACGGTCCTCATTTCTTAGTTCATTTCCAGAAAATAACAGTAGCTATACTTCGATCTCAAACTGATGTCTCATTTAGTCATTATTAAGGTACTTTGTACTTAAGTATCCCATTTTGGTCATTAGACAGTACTTAGAAATCCAAACAAATGTAACAATAATTGCTTTTGGTCCAGACATTAGGAAATAAGTGATGTCTCAATCTAGGACTTTACTTACTTTAAAGAGGAGTCTCCAACACCAAGACATCCTCTCAGACTAAGTTGTCTCAGGAACCCACCACACCTTTTCGATATATTTTCCACAACACGACCCTTAAACCAGATAAAAGGAAGATTTTGTTGAGTTTTGTTCTGACATAACATTCTAACCAAATAAAAAATGCCGGGAGTGAAGACCAGCCCCAGCTACACTCTACCAGAACTATACCTCTTTGAATTTCTTTTGCTACTTTAAGAAAAGTGTTACCTGTTGAGAATCTCCACTCAGATTGAAGCACTAGTCAACTCAGTCTTTAGTTCTCTCTTCCTTTTTTTTAGTCTATTACACATGACTCAAGTTTTTATCTCAGGAAAACCTACCCAGTAAGAATGCTAAAATGACCTTCAAGTTCTGTCAGATATGTAGGGAACCTGAAGAACTGCCCCAGAGGTGGAATGGGAAGCATGCCCGTTCCTCATGGATGACAGTTACCACTACAGCATGTAAGTTTAAATTGACCATGAAGATGTGCTTCGGCTAGTACGTCACTCTGAACTACAGCCTCTGCTAAGTCCCGTTTTACAGTCCCTGCTATAGGGATGGTTACCTCCACAACTGAAAGGGGCTGAACACCTTGGTGGAAGCAGCCACTTCATTTGCCTCCAGAAGATTTGCCAGAGCCCACCTGCCAGTCTTCAACATCATATATATTTGGGTGTCTGTTCCTAACTATTGGGAATGCCAAAAGACTTCTCACACTGTGGAGCTTACAGACTTTACATGTCATTATTTATCACAAGCTGAAGCACAATTTACAAACAAAACGTCCTACTTAATCCCAAATTTGCTACAAAATGCTTTTTATTTACATCTTGAAAGCGCATTTTGCTGTACGTTAGGAGGAAGCAGAATGACAATGGCCCAGTAATTCTAATATTCAATCTGAAAGTAGCATTATGGGAAAGTGTTATTTAAATAACTTTTTTTTTTTTTTCGGTAGGAGAAAAAAGGTAAGATAGCAAAAAGCAGGTGGCCACTGCAAAAACTGACTAGACATCACATTGTTTCTAATTTTAAGGAGGTAAGGTAAAAGAATTCAACGCTGATCATTTAACAAACAGGACTAATACCTAACAGCACCTTTTATTTTCTTCCCTCTCTCTCTTTTTTGAAGAAGAAATAATTATAAAATTACAGGTCAAAGGTTGTTGGGTTTTTTTTGTTTTCCTCTCTACATGGGATGGTAACAATTTTACTGAAACAGTAAAATGTTTCTTATATTTTGTTGTTCACCTCTACCACCAAAGTCCTGGCTAGCACTATGTGAAAATACTTTCTTATCAGAGCTTGTTTCTTAGTCCATAAGCAACACTGTTTATCTTATCTCTCAAAAGAATTTACACCAACACAAACAAACTGAAAATCATTACACAAACAAAATTATGTCTTTTTTAAAGCGTTCCAATTAGTCACAATTATTTCTCAGTAGAGGCCAAATACCTTTATTGCAAGGATAAAGTCTTCAGTGAATAATATATAATGCAAATTCAATCTACATTGCAGAATAAAGCCAAACCCTACTGCATTATTCAGAGAAAACAGAAACAAATAATGAGGTAAGTTTTCCCAAACCCATTTATTTCTTTAAGTGTGTAAAAAACCCAACAAATGGCATATTCAAAAAGACTACTTAAGTGCATTCAGATGTGTTTAGCTGTGTGAATAATTCAACGTCACTCAAAAAACTAGTTCTTAAAATTACTGCAGCTTACATTTGGTTCCACATACCAAGAAATCCTAAGGCATATTTAACTTCAAGAAGAGCTTCACACGTCTTTGTGAGAGAAAAGAAACATTTTTTCTTTATAGCTTTTTTCCTCACTTTATTCTCTACCACATGGGGTCTTAAATATGGAAAATTTCGCAACAAAACTTAATTTTTCATTATTTCATAGTCTCAGATCAAATACTGCTTGATGCTATGTGAAACAGCACCAAACAGTACAACGTCCAACCAAGCAAAACGTTGCCAAATACAATTAGCAGCTTTTACCTGTCCTAAATGTATAGGCCAAAAAAAATATATTCCTAAAACAGCTGAAGAAAAAACAGAGTTCTTAAACACCAAATGTGAAAGTGTATCTTGTTCCAAACTACTTTATGTAATAATTGCTGGTTTAACATACTCTTATGAATAAATTTAAGGGGTTTATATTACAAATGTACTTAAAATATAATATACTGACGTAACTGAACTGCTCCGAACCACAATAGCTTCTTACAGCAAAACAGGATCATAACTTAATTTCAGTCCTTCTCCTGAATCCCATGCTACAAACATAGCATCTCAAAGGGCAACACCACTAGGTACAACACAAGACAAACATCAAAAATATAAAAATCCAGTACTGTGTTTCTAAATAGCAGTAAGGTTTCAGACACAGAAAAGGCTAACCAACAGAAGGACCACAGACCTGCGGGGTTTTCTTTATTATTTTTTAGCAAATGAGAAACACAAGCTTTTTTAAAGGCAACTGAAAAGATTACGTTAAAGCTCCAAGTCTTCTTAGACACATTTAAATAGAGGCAGATGCCAAAATCTTTCTCCTACCTCTGTAAGATCCTCATGTTTAACATCACTATAGCAGAGGAGTTGGCAATAAAATTTTAAAAGAGCAGTGAAAAAAATTTACCTTATATATTACTGTAAAGCTTTAGGAACAGTTTGAACCACGGTTAGCAAAATATACCAAATGAAACCCATCTGGATTTTATTCATGCAACTAAGAAGCTACAATATAAAATCCAGAAGCAAATTCATTATTGTATTCTAAATTTAATTTGTATCATCAAACAACAAATAATAAACCAGTTCAGATTCAATTAAGGAATTGTATTTCCCCATGGATTGTTGTCTTTGTTATCAGATGCCGTATTTTATTTTGTTATGCACATCTATGATAGCATTATTGCAGACATGTTTTTCTTACAGAAGACAAGACTGCCCTAATCCTTTCATTATATGCTGAAAAAGACTTTAATCCATATGTATCTGCATTTCAGGCAAGGTTCAAACCTTATTAAAAAATGTTCAGAAAATGGTAATCAGATACACACCAAATCTAATCTAGGTAAGTCAGCAGTAAGAAAAGTTGTTCAGCATTTTATTATTTCAATCTCCAAGTGCTATAGCCAAGTGTCCGGAGAGCTTTCAGCACTAGATGGCACCCTCACAGAGCGACTCGGGACCAGCAACAAAATTATCTCTTAGATCGTGAAAGTGATTTGGAGGATCTCACTCCATCCAGAGGCACCATTTATACCTTTACTTTCTGGAAATGAGCAGTTTTGAATTTCTAGAGCCCTGTATGTATATGCTACATGCAAACTATTTGATAAATAGCTGGCAACCAAAATTTAAATACTCATCCAGTGTAAAAAAAGTCAAATACAGAGTTCTTTTTCCATTTGCTCCTTCACAGTATTATTATCTTGAACTTTAGCTTTTAAAATGTGTGAACCCAAGCACAGTCTATGGGATACTCAAAATGGCTATGCTCTTAAACATCACCATAGGAACAAAAAACTCTGAAAGACACTAACCTCTATATCCGTTTGAAAGTTAAAGAGGTCTATTCTTTGCCAATTGCTTCCATCCAGAGCTAAAACATTCCATGCCTACAGAAAACAAATACCGTTTAGTTATTTCCTCCGCTGCCTGCTCCCTTCATTTGCCTCTCAGCAATTCAAAGATAACAAATATAAAAATATACCATTTGAGGTAGCATTTTTCAAAAAGAAATACAATTGTAGATATTAGTACTCATACAATGTCAACTCGTTAAAAACATAGAGTTTGTGGAAATGAATGTCAAATCTCCTAAATGGATTACACTTCAAAGACTGACTTATACCTATAAAACAAGCAGGAAAGCAAGAAATAAAATGTAAAGTACATACATGGACACAGCAAGATTTATCCCTCCATTTTTAAAAAAAGGTTTTGTAAATTTGTTTACTGAGTTACTTTTGCTAGATCTATACAGCGAAAAGTAACTGCAGATGAGATTCCTTCCAATAAAACCACAGTTCCTCAACCTCACTAGTTACTATTCTGAGAGGAACAGAAACCTTTCAGAAAACTGCTGACTTTCCACTGTTGGGATCAGGCCTTTCCTTTACACGTGATAAGTTACACGTACATGCCCGAGAATTTGTCTTTAACTGTCAAAGCAACAGTTGTTCAAAGTAAAACAAAATCAAAAAGCCAGAGAAACACAAACACACTCAGAAAAACAGGAAAAAAAGAATACTGCATCCAACTGACACGTAGTTCTGAGAGAAAAACACAATTTATTCAACCACCTTGGTTTTCTTCCACTGTATTCCAGGCTTTAGCTGAAGGTTCTAAGAAAACCTGACATTAGCTCGCAAAACTTAGTGAAGTTGCAGGCCAGGGTGATAAGGTGTAGGAATGAAATTGTTACACGCTTAATTATACATTAAATCAAACAAACCAAAAAATCCAACAAAAAAACCCCCAAACAAACAAAACCCAATCCTCATTAAAAGAAGGAAGAAAAGCACGAAATAAAAAGTTAATTCATGTTGTATAAGAATACACTTCATTGTACACACTTGATGTAGGAGCAGAGTACTTTCATTTTAACTCGAGAAAAAAACCCACAAGATGAGCTAAACATAAAAGCTTCCTTAACATGCTTTCTCTATTCTTCTGTGTGCCTTTTTCCCCTACTAGTAGTCCATCTACTTAACATCTTTTGTACTTGGCAAGCAAATGATGGATATACTTCTTAGACACATGGTGCACATTAACCAAACTACATGGAATTTTAAGCAGAAAATGCAACTGAAAAATCACATGTTTTATAAAAAGCAAATGCCGTTATGCCAAACTGGGCTTAATCCTTTCTCCAGATATAGAGCATACACTACTGGATATCTTTTCCATAGCCTTTAAACAGAAGTCCAGCACATAGCAACTAATTCCACATCTGAATGCAAAGCTG
Source organism: Burhinus bistriatus (assembly GCA_013397275.1). NCBI lineage: Eukaryota > Metazoa > Chordata > Aves > Charadriiformes > Burhinidae > Burhinus > Burhinus bistriatus. Next base: position 5,203 of record VYXH01000976.1, on the reverse strand, counting down.
GACCCACCGCTTATTTATTTTAATAAACAAAGAGGCTGAGAGAAGTATTTGATTATTTTTTTTTTTGGACAGGAAGCAGATTGCCTTAAATCCTATGATTTGCAAGTAATTAAGAAAATAGTTTCCCGAAGAACAACAAAAAACCCCAACAGAAATGCGTACCTTGGAAACTTGTGCACATCGACACAAAGTAACTATGTCCAAAAAAGAAAATATTCTAGGAAGAAAGGAAAAGAATAACAATTAAAATGTTTTATTATAAATTCAGATTAATACATGGCTTCACAGTTCTATAGTTCTATGGAAAGACACCAGTTACACAAGAAGCAAGTTAAATGCAGTTATAAGTGTTTTACCGAATTATTTTACTTACTGAGACATAAGGAATAATATCATAGCTATCATCTAAAGACAGTCAACACCAATATATTAGAACCAGCAGGTGCGTCTTCTGAAAATCTGTTTTCTGTTTCCCCCTCCTTAGTACCCAAACATGTATGAATGATAACAAATTATTTTATTTTTTTTTTTAATTCACAGAAACTAGCTTATATACCTTTAATTGTGCTACAGTTAAAGGAATAACTTACACAAATACAGGTGAAGATTTCAGAGGCTGGTGAAGAGTAAGAGATGGAAAACAATGCATAGATAAATCCAAGTTCAAGAATCTAAGTACATACACAAAGAACAATGACCAAAATTTCTAAAGGGGTTTCACAGTGATTACCAAGTCTAACACAGTATCTTTTTTTTTAATTTACTCTACAAGAAACAACTACAGTTCAAAATTTAGCATTGCTATTCTGATCATGGAACCAATTCCTCAAGGCTGCCAACTCTTAATAGCTTTCTGAAATAAATCTTTCACTGTCAGAATGAATTTTGCTAGATACCGTGTCCAAACAACAATGAAACTGATTCAAAGGCTGTTCTCAGTAAAAAAGAAAAAAAATTAGCTTAAGCATAAAATATAGATCCTATTCCAAAATCATTTTCTATTACAGAGAAAGATATGAAATATATGAAAGATGTTACTGTAATTCACTTACAAACTGTTACCTGCTCACCAACGAATATTTTCAGTCATCAAAACAATGAACAGTAATAATAACAACTTAATCTTATAGTGCGATGTTAACACTGAGAAGCAAACACAACTGGTAAGAGAGCCTGAATTTAATCATGTAATATTCTGATTACTATTTTCCAAGTGGAAACCTGATGAGAGAGCTTGAAATGGATGCCTACATCTTAAGGGCTGTGATTCTTAGCTGAGGTAAGAGCTAAAAAATGTAATGGAAGTTAATGGAAGTACTTCTTAAACATAACAGCCTTCTGGACATTTATTACAATCACTTCAGATATTAATTTTCCAGTATTTCATTAACACATGAAAACACTTTCTCTTTTTCACTATTACTACAGTAATATATCTTCTCAAAAAACTATTAGCCATGCAAACAGAAGGACAGACATTCTTAGAACCTATGAAATAATTTATAAAACCCTGTCAATGACATTTATTTTGACACCATCTATTTTGTCATTTGAACATCCATTCTGCGGTCTACCTACTTTAAGAAACTTAGCAGTGTTTCATACACAAAGTACGCACTTAGGGTACTCAGCAAGATTGGCAGACTGTTCAGATGAGCACTAAAAGAGTTCTCTCTCTTTTAAGAGCAGCATTTATACCAATGACCCACCATGAACCCTATTATGAAGTCACCTTTCCCCCCATCATGAGGCAAACGACAGAAGATGAGAGTGTGGAGATAATGCTGGAGAGCTGCAAAAGCTTCTTGGCTTGTAGAAGCTTCCTCATAGTAGCACTGTATGAGTGGAATTAGAGGGTTATCTTAGGTTTATAGAAGCTGAAGCAGAAAAGACAGATTTCTACGTTATTTGTAACTAAGAAAGGAAAGATTGTGACAAATCATTTCATGACAAAACACTCTTGCCTAAATGAAGAACATGACATGCTTTAGAAGTGATGTATCAAGTTCTACTGAAGTAAGAAATAGCAGAAGGAATTGTAAGATGTTGAAGAAAGGGTATTTTATACACCCCCACTACTCTGAGTTGTCTGGCAGTCTGTCTTCATGTTTGATTTTTTATTGCTGTTAAGAGATTAATGTTGATGCGTGACTTCTGCTACAAAAATAAATTAAAACCAAATGCAGAACAGATGTATTTATTTTTGCTCCATTCTACACGAAGTGACTTTTGAAAAAGTCAAAAACTAAAACTGGTCATTCTATGTTAAAAGGAGAAATATTTTAGTAAGTGTAAACATTCATGATGCTTTTAGTTTTTTATTTTTGTTCTAAAGAAGAAACTTTCCTACAAGGTAGCCCAAGCTGTTCCCATCAAAACAGATAACAATGTTAGGATATGTTACAAGCCAGCAAAATCAGAATTATTATTATTCAATTAAATACTATGCTAGGCAAGAGACACCAGTAAATTATTCTACAATTCCTAAGAGTCATTTTGCCATTTTTTCTACATTTTTATATTTATTTACCCTCTATAGTACAGTTTTACATGCAAACCACTAACACACACTTGCTTCTCTACTTGCAGTCCCGCAGACTACTAGCGAATACTTACCAGCCAGGGAAACTAGCCAACAAGACACAAGACTCTAAGGTTTAAAGTCATTTAAAGTCTTTAAAGGACTTTAAAGCCTTTAAGAGACTTTAAATGCAACCAACAAACTGAGATGGAGATGGCAACACTGACACTGTCAGTCATCTGTCAGTGTCAGACATTGACATTGTCTGGCACTCAGGGTGAAGGACTATGTCAGCAGGCATTTGTGATTTTAAAAAGTGGAAAAAACTACCAAGTAAGGCAGCTGATGGTTGTATAGCACTTCTGTCCTCTATGACCATAGCTACGTAGATGGAAGCTAGTGTAGCCAGCAGCAGGATTAATTTTCACTTAAGTCTCTGGCAGAGATTAGTACAGGGAAACTGGAAATTAATAGACCCACGGTAAAGTTGAGGATCATCTATTTTGACTTCCCGTATCCCAGACTACTAAATTTTCCATAGTTATCCTATATCTAGCTCAAGAAGGAGAATCTGCTTACAATAATCGGAGCTCTTCAAGACTTCCCATCCCTAGGCACATACCACTCTGGACACACGCCTCATGAGTTTGGCCTTGGAGACCTTTCAATGTTAACTGTACCCGCAGTCTGCATGAGCTTCATGCCAAAGGCACAATGGGTTGTACAAGGTCACAGTTCCTCAGCTCCTTTATGGTAAATTTGTATTAGACTAAAGCCTAACTTCCAGAAAAGGATCTATTCTTGATTTGAAAGACTTCAAGACATGGAAAATCACCACCTTCTCTGGTAGTTTGTTCCACTGGTTAATCACTGTTAAAATGTTTGCCTTCTTTCCAAGATGAATGTCTTTCAGCTTTATGCTTTTTTCTACTTTTCTTCACCAAATTAAAGAGTGCTTAAGCAGTTAGTACTTTCTCCTCATTGAGTTTTGAAGCCACTTGTCATGTCATGTTTAATTCTTCTTTTTAACAATCTTTTTATTTCATTCTTTAAATCTCATCTTCTCTGCACATTCTTCATTTTCCCAACGTTTCTCCAAATGTAGACATCAGAAGCATGTGCAGCATTAAAAACTTTATTACTATCAACAAAGCTGTACACAGACATAAAGTATGATTTCACTACCCCCATTTTCAGAGCCATTTCAGGCCACTGTAACAGCCTTTTTGACACAGCATCAGAAAAGAAACTTACAGTATCTTACCCATTTCACCCTCACATCTTCCTCTGGGACTACACACTCCAGGCATTATCTCTTTCTGTAACATTCCTCAGTCCTGTATATCTATACATGTAAAATTAATCTGTAAAAATCACCTTGTTTGAACACACCCCAATTTATCATGTTATTCGGATTTCCCTGGGAGAATGCCTTGTCACAGAATCACAG
>VYXH01000975.1:10756-31047 GCA_013397275.1 Burhinus bistriatus | reverse complement strand
GACAGAGGCGTCCCCGCACCCCCGTGCGCCCCACAAGCCGGGGCAGCCCCGCCACGCCGCCCCGACGCTCCCCGGCCCCGCGCCCAAGCGCCGAAAAGCGCCAGCTTCAGCAAAATGGTGTATGTATAGTGTACATACGTATATACACATACACATATAAAATTGTATCTATGTAATTATATAGAGAGATAAAACTCTTCATCTTTTAAAATACACATTTCTGCTCAAACATGCCCTTTTCTTCCCCGAGCTTCTCAGAGCCTGTGATAAATTATAAAGTCAGTTTCAGAGTTTGCTCCGACCACAGTGCTGTGTTTACATTCTTTCCGAGGCAAGCCTGCATGGTCGTAATTTATATCCTAAACACTTGAACGTAACTTGTTTATACAGGAATGACAGGACCTCAAAGAGAAAAAAACTGCCGTTCGGCTCCCCGGCGGCCGGGCGCGGGCCGCCAGTGCCCTCCAGCGGCCCCGGGGCGGCAGCTCCACTGAATTTTGGCAGTAACGATTTTCAGATTTCTTCCCACCTCTGAATGCCATTATAGCCCCGAAAAGCTGCGTAATGCTCACACTGGCCGTTCTCCTAAGAAAGAGGAAGGATCTGCTCGGGCATCCTTCAGTTTTGGGCTTCTGTCTTCTCCCGTAATAATTTAAGGCTCTTCGCGTTTAACAGACTAAGGTTCCCTTTTCCACGTTAAAGCTTCCCAAACAAAGGACGTTTCAGAAGCGGTACTCTTCAGACATCTGTATGTTTCTGGGTGCTGTCCATAAAATGAACCCAGCCTCTTTCTTCTGAATTTAAGGGTGACCAGCAAACGATGGGGAGGAAAAAAGTGGCCAGATTTTTAAGTTAATTTCATCTTATTTTGTTTTGATATTTGATTTTATTACGGTACCTTCTACCCCAGGAATTCAGCTCTTGTTTAGTCTAAAGAACTCCAGTGGCCACAGAGCCAGTGAGAGTCAAGACCAAGAGCTATGTCAGTGAGAGGATAAGGTGTTTATGTTTTAGCCATACGGTTAAAAATTCTTTGCATCTTTTCACATTTGTTAACAGTCATTAAGCATGACAGAATACTTCATATTTTGGAAAAAGACATTCTTTGTTAGAGATCCAGAATGTGGATCTCTAACATTAGAAGTGTTACAATCACTTCTAATCGTGGCAGCACTGTTGCAGTACTCACCTCTGAGACCCCTGGAGGCTTTCAGCATCAGAGAAAGCTGAAATCTCTAGCGTTAAAACCAGAATCTAGATACGTTTACTTAGTCTGAGCATTGTGAAAGAGCCCAGGAGGGCATAGACGAATTTGAGTGTGTAATTGCTGGTCACCCTGTTGGAAAACCTGTAGTTGTTATGCTGAAATGAGCATCATTTGGTATAAAACACGGGAAGGTCTGTGCCTCTGCAGCTTTCTTTGTTAGTGCTCTTTTCAGTGACAGTAATCTATTCTCTTTATTGTTTATCTTTTCATTCCTTGCCTGCTGACATGTCGCTGACTGCTTTGTCCTCTATATGTGGATTGCAAGATGCCTAAGCAAGACCTTTGTTTTTCTTTAACAGTGCCTTAGTCCAAGTAGCACCCAACAACAACCACACACCTCCACTGAGTCTGAAAATACGGTCATCGCTGACTTTCAGCGTAGGGCTTCAGCCTGTACAACCACTCTGTCCTTACAGGTGAGCACAAAGAAGGATGAGAGCAGATAGCTTCTAGGTACACTTCTGGTTTATCTCGGTGAAGAGCTTGCATATCCAAAAAGCTGCATTAGTTTTTCCCAACCAGATCGGTTGGTCTAATGCATTAGTAATGTGCCTCCCGCAAACCTCGCTTCGCTAATGACCTCAGACCGCCACAGCTACAAGAAAGCTACAACTAAATTACAAACAGTTAGTCATCTAGACTGATGGCGTACCTCACATTTGGTGAGACGCTGAGGCAAATGGATTGAATGTAGACTAATCCAAACATTTCCATTATTAGAGCACACTAGGCAGAGTTTCCGCAGGATGGGAAGAAATCACGCTGGAGTGCCTCAAACAGTTTGCGTGTGATCCGCTATAATCTTATATATATTTTCTCCATTCTCTGGTTTCATCACAGTCTTACTGCCTCAGTGGAGGGATTTTGCTTGTGAGGGTGTTTATGTTACGCAGAAAAAAACCCACTCAACCACTCCAAAGCTAGGATCATTTGAACAATCAATTTAACATTGGCAAAATTAGCCAAATGCAGAAATATCTTATGTAGGATGTTGAATTTCTAGTTGGTAGTTGACCAAAGCATTCTTCAAAACAGTCAGTTTATTAATCCCATTAAATCCTCTTGCCCATTATTCTATTAAGTCTAACATCAGATTAATATCTTACTGTGTTTTGGCTCAGCTGGCAAAGTACTTTTAGCCAACACGGTATTTTCAGTTTAGTGTGAGAGTTTAAGCCTGCTTTAGAGGCAAAGAAAAGTAAAGATTTTTACTTTTTTTTACTCCATAACAATAAGCCTGATTTTATTGAACTAGAAAGATTTGCTCATAACATATGCATGAGGTAATATTTAAATAAGCCTGTTCAATAAAATGCTAGGTATGTCACTTAGGTCCTGAGAAAGCAAGGTGCTGCTTTCAATTATAATTTTAATATACCTGAGCACGTGAGTACTCCCATTAAAGTCAATGGGATTCTGCAGACGCTTAGGGTTAAAAGTGCTTTGCTGAAGAAGGATGATGGGACTAGAATTAAACACTACAGGTTCCTCCTATATGCTGCAGCTGAGCCCTGTATAAGAACTGGAGTAGAATATACCTGATTCATATACAGGATGAAAATTAATTCAAAACATACTCCAGCTTTGAGTAGAGATGTATTTTACAAAACCTGCTGGCATTAATCTGCATGAAATACTGCCTTAGCTAATAAGAACACCCGGGCTTTATTTATATATTGAGCCATTTGATAGATACAAATGAAGAAAGAGGTAAATAGAAGCCAACATATTTTTGAATAAAAGCCCAGAGGTTCTCTCAGAGTTCAATGATCTTTGTGTCTAGATTATAAAGAATTCAGAGCAGCTTCGTGTGACTTGCCAACTACTGAATAGAGTTCCAAAACATCTGTAATATTAAACAACTTCAAGCCTCCTTTTTTATGCTTGTTTTCATCCAACAGTGATTTATAGAAATCTAGTGGCTTCTCCATTGGTCATTTCTAAAAAGAAATATGCCGGGAGGAGGAGGAGGTTTTAAAATTTGTTGGGACGCCACTACCAAACTGCAGCTGGAATTAGAGGTATTTTAACAGTGGATTTAGATTTATTTAGGAGATTACGGAGAAATGTTAACTGCATTACATTGGTTATTTTAACCATTGCAAAATGAATTTGTGGCGTTCTGCAAAGAACCATTGGGCTCACAGGTAATATGATGTTTTCGGCTAATTCAAAGAGACTGAGCTGCTTTTGAGGAACTGATAAAGGACAGATTTCTTGGACTTGATCCCCACTGGTAACATTTTCCTTGCAGTAGAGTTGCAGCCCATTAATTCTCACTGTCCAAATATAGGTAGCATTAGTTTAAATTAGAAGTTTTATAACTGATTTAGCTGAGCTACTGAAATCCTTTATGTACACAATCTTATCTCATTTTCAGAGACCCTCTTTTGATTGGTTTATACCTATCCTGATTAACATCTACCAAACACATTTTACTTGATGAAAAATCTCTCGGTTTTATTTTTGTATCAGCTCAAACTAGTTTAAAATTACTCCCTGAGACTGGGTCTTATGCACAGCAGTTTTCTGATATGATGAAAGGTGTGATTTAGTTCAAACTGCATAACTGGTGTTTATGGACACTCCATCACTGTAATCCCTCGTTTACACATGTACAGCTGCAAGCTACGCCAATACGACCAACTTTAAAGTGGTATCAACTCCCCAAAGCCGATTTAAACTAAACAGGGCAGTGTCTGTGACCAGGCAATCCTTATGTTAAAGGGCTGCAGCTTTTCCCTGTGGGAAAGCTGAATGTTAGAAACTGGATCTAAAGCATGGTCATGCTGGAAACTCCTGGACAATTTTACTTGTGGAATCAAAGATTTAAAATCAGGCCTTGGTCCTTCTTGCATTCACTGTTTTTAAAATCTGGAGGTTTACCTGCCAGATTTGTTGACCACTGGTGGGTCGCAGAGCATTTGCTGGTGGCTTAGATGCAGCTATTTGATTACAGGACAGTGCCTCTCCGCCTCTGTGGTAGAGAGAATATGAACAAATGGGAGGGGGAAGATGCAGTGAAAATGAGAGTCAGCAGCACATCTCACTCTTTTAAAAAAGGAATAAGATGGTATCAACATTAAAAGTGCCGAAACACAGAAATGTTTCCAGCCTCTGCCACGTCTTCTTTGGCAAGTGATCTCTTCGTGCTGGTAAGGCTAGATGGTTGCTTGGCCGTTAATGAAAGGAAAGCAGCATTAGAGAGGACAAGGAGCACCAGAAAAGCACTGGAGGAAGGGTACTTTGATCCCAGGTGGCTTAACAGACAGAGCCGTAATAGAGAGGGTGCAGATGCTGGGGACATAAGTGAATGTTATCAAATTGGGGTAACCATTGATAAAAGAGGTGCAAGAACAGGGGTAACTTCTGCAGCCATCATGGGAAGCTCTACTATGTGACTACGAAAGGCAGAATTAGGTCCCTTAAAAATAGCCGCCAAGTTCCACTCCTCATATCATGCACTAAATCCTGCTTTCACACATGACAAGTTCCCCCCACTGCAGTGCACCCCTTTTTCCCTTCTGAGGCAGAAACAGAGCCGCACTGCAACGATTCACAAATACTGCCATGTTGATCTGGGAACTAGGACACTTGAATACATTAATATACTGGTTTTGCTTAGTGCGAGGCAGCAAGGAGAAGCGGACAGGAAAAAAGCAACAGCTCAAGATAAGTGACCTCCAGTAAACAAACAGAGGCTTGTCCCAGGACAGCAGAGGAGCAGGGGGTAGGAGGAATCTGGCTTGACTCTCTTTTGAAAGTGTCCAAAGTAGTCTGAGCAAGCACAACCAGGGAGCAGGACTCAGCCAAGTTACTCAGCAGGCTCAGAGGCTCTGTCAAGAAAGCAGTAGGAGCTGTTTAGGGAAACCTATCTGAGACACAGGCATGTGTGAAGCAGCCCAGCCTTGCTCAAGCTCCCAGCAGTAGGCAGTATGGAGAGATGTGCAGAGCTGGTAGTTTTTCAATTCGCTTTTCTTTCTAAAAGCATTATTTCTTCCTTGAAAATCAACCAACAGCCTGGATTTCAGAAGACTACTTTATCCCTGGATACTCGCAACTGCAGGCTCCCCCAAAGATGGCAAATGCCCAGCCCCGCAGACACCCTGGGAAGTGCAGCTGGCACACTCCGTGTCACTGCAGCCTCTGGCCAGCGAAGCCCAGTCTTCTACCCCAGAGAGGAAAGGACCACAGCTCTGTGCTTGCCCTCAGCAAGACCATAACAAGGACAAAGATGGAGCTCAGCTGGAGCAGCTGATGCCTGATGCCAGCGTGTTTGCAATGGTAACAGTGGTGAATATCCAGGAAGGTTATGACTGCAGCAAAAGCCTAATCTGGCCACAGAGTGCAGAATGATACTCCCCCAGCATGCTTTAGCCTTAGACCTCTGATATTTTCAAGCTTCTTTTGCTGTCCCCTCTCACCTTTCCATGCCTGTTGATTTCTCCTCCCTGCCCCAGAATATTTCTCCCTCTGCCAAGTCAGTTTTCTTTCAAACCTGGGACATTGCTTTGCTCCCATACTACTTCAGACAATGGCCTTTGTTACCAAAACCATGAGGGCAAGGAATGGCTATGAATGATTCATACATCGCTGTTTCTGTTCTAATATTATAACATTAGATATACAGATCTCTGCAAGCCCTTGACATTTCCTCTACATTTTCTCACTGATTTCCGCCTTATTGTTACAGATGAATTGCTTGCACTGCAGCCCTACTATAAGACCAGGGTTTAAAGATATCCCTCAGTAAAAGAAAAGACATTCACACATGCTTGTTTCCCAAATCCAAAAAGAAGAACTAGGATTACTGAAACTTTTTCTTTTACCGTAGCCTGCTGATTCTCTTCTCCAAAGTTCCCACTCCCTAAAGGAAATATCAGGAACTCTCCAACTCAGTTTCTGAAGGAAGATGTCAAAAGAGAAGATGGCCACAATAGATGAGGGCAGACTCATAGCAATGCAGCAGATCAGACCCACAGGAGGCACAGGAAGAGCAAAAGAAGGACAACCCTGGTATTTAGCCCAGCAGAGATGGGCAAGTTCTTCTACCAGCGAGTATTGTATTTAATTAGCTCCTTCTTGGCCCCATCCTTCAGCCTCAGAGGGAAATGTGATGAAAAGGCCATGCTCTCATTGAGTAGAAAAGCATCTGCAGTAAGCTGCTGACATTCTTCTGCCCCAGGAGTGCTCTGTCTTCCCTTTCAGCTACCACTGTCCATCACCTGGGGGCTGGTTGCCTCCTCCGGGATGGCTCTAAGAGAAGGGCACAAGACATCTGATCAGCTTCCACCTGCCCATAGTTGGTTCTGGATCTAAGTACCCCCAGAGTCCCCAGGCAGGAACCACACTCCAAGGGTGAAAAACAGAAAACAGATGCTCATCCGGAACAGACCATCCCATCCAGGGCCGTCTCAGGACATACTTATTAGTCAGGAGCATGCACCACAGCAAACCATGGCTCTCCTGCTGTATGGAAAAGCCTTTGATGGTTGGCTAGTAATGGCTAAAAATGAGGCAAACGCATAGTCCAGACAGGCTTTAGATATGCCAAAAAAATCTGTGTGCTGGCAAACACACTATTCAGCTTGTTCATTTCCTGTATGCCGTTTGAAACAGCCAGAGCCCTTTCTCACTGTTTAGTCCTTTGAATGCAGAGTAAAACAAAAACAGAAGAAGAAACATGCAGCTAACGAAAGTCCCAAGCTCAGCACTTTGGGATGGACTTGAGCACAGGGAGAGCAGATAGAGGACCCCCCAGAGCTGGGAAAGCCCCCACTTATAGCACATGTTCTGCGTGGCCTGATCTGTGGAGATGCTAATAAATTCCTCTCTTGCCTGCACAGCTGTCGTTCACAAGGTCAGCCTTTTCCACCAGAAAGAGGACCTGACACAGCTCTTTCACACCCTTACAGACACAGGCAGTAGGTAGAAGCCTAGAAAAAAAAACATCTGCCCCATAAAGTGCACATGCCTTCATATTCTTTCAGGTGGACTCATGTCATTGAGGAACTGTAGCAAGCTCTTCATCAGTCCAGACTCAAAGCCCATGTGGTCCAGGATCCTGTGTTTGAAAGGGGAACAGAAAATTGGTGGACCTAAAAAAAACATTAAGGAATCTAGCATCCCCTACTTGCTCATGGTGAAGTGTCTCTGAAGGGTGTGATCTACATCCTGAATATCATTCATTGTTTTAGGAAGATCAGTCATTGCACCTAATTTTGCCAGGGCATCTATTTCCCAAGATACTCACTTGGCAGTCTAGGAACTGTCTACCAAATTCAGCATTAATTTATTTTCCAAGCCCATAGGTGAATGCTGCACACATGTAAGATACTCTTTCAACCTGTTCAGCCCGTTTCACCAGCGCCAGGTGCTTCAGAAGATGCAAGGAATCTTGCAGCAGGCAAGTATGAGATAATCTGCATCCACACCAACCCCTCTGAGGGTGAAGATTACACTCAGCTTTGAACTTAGCTCCTGGCCTCTCTGGCATCCTGTGCTGGGTGGTACCAGAGGCTGTTGAGGTGGTATTTAAAAGGCTGGTTTCTTTCCGTGCCTTTTGTCTGTGTTTCTTTTAACTTTAATGCCAAGACAGAAGCTCCTGATTTATCTTAATTAGGTTTTTATTAATTTTTAAGTGGTTTTACCACACCTGCTCATGTCTCCTTCCTGAGGCAGCTAACCACCATCTTCAGACATTCTGGCCCCTAGCATTTTATTGTGATTCCTTTAATCCCCACCTCACAAGAAGTGAGTTGCTTAAGCAGTAGACTGCAGTTTTCTGTAATACGGACATTAAAGCTGGTTGTCAAAACCCCTTTTACAGAAAAAGTAGTCAAAATATGCATCAGAGGAAGAGTGATGGGACCTCTCAGAGATCTCTGCTTTAGAAGAACATGAATCTTAACCTCAGCATGCCAATTTCTCTCCATTGGCTGCAAAAGAGTTCAGGCGATGGGCTCAGGTGAAGATGACTGCTCTGTAGTTAGGTGAGATGAATCCTGGCCAAGATGCCAGGTCCTGTACAACAAGTAATTGACAAGATGGCACTGTTGGCTTCTAGCGTGATGCTGTATAGTCCTCTTCGCTCTCCATGTGCAGCTCACAGGGAGCAGGAGTTTCTATTAAACTGCCTTCAGTAAACCCGAGCTCTTTTTCCAGAGCTCATTTTAAGTGCTCCCAGTCACATGAATATTTTGCCTTCCCCTTCAGTATGTCCTACTTTGCATGTGCCTCCAATTTAGCTCTGTCTTCCATTGTATTGGTCCTTCGCCTGCTTTGCTTAAGTCCCACTGACACGCATCCCCCATTGAAGTACCAGGCTCTGACTAACATAAATAACTTCATCGATATTTAGACATTTCACTTCTTTACTCCCATTCCCCTTTCCAGGCTGCCAATATCTATGTTAAACAATACCAGACCTTGGCACTTTTCTGCCAACCTTTTTTCACAGGCAAAAATTTGCCATTTTTTCTTGTTTATTGCCTCCAATCTCTTAGCTAGCTTTTCGTTTGTGGCTTCTCATCATGTGACAGCCTTGTTTAGCAAACACTTAACCAAGATCTTATCGAAGGCCTTTAATGGAAGGATGGTGGAGTTCAGATAATTTTTTATTTTTATTTTTTTTTGGTACAGAAATCAGGTTGGAAATATTTAGATACAACTGGAAGATTAGCTCCCAGGGTGTATGCAATGCGTTTCAAGCCTATGAATAAACTTCTTCTCATCTTAGTTACACTGGTGCAAACTAAGCAAACAAGCAAAAGCTTTCTTAGTTTTGGTTGATTACTTGGGCAGAGTTAGTGTAACTGAAAGAAAAACCTACTACAAAGGTTTTGAGAAGTTTATGGTCTGATCAGATACTGTATTATAAATATAATAAGCTGTTGTTATCAATAACAATTTTATTTATAAAATTGCCTTGTCCAATGCACTGGGAACACTATATACTTGCAGATATCAGTATTTTGTTACTAAATGCGCCTGTTAATAATAGGTGCTAACAGTGATCCGCAGAACCCAGTAAGAAGAGATGAGAACAAGAAAGAAAACTAGCAAATAGAAAGACCCCACAGAAAATACAAAAAATATTTGGTATGAGATCTATCACCACACCTTTCCTTGCTGTTATTCTCTGTATGGAGCAAAACAAAGGAGGCGGGTAGGAGGAAACATGCAGGAAATGAAATAAGGGTGGTTGTAAGATGCCCCCAGAAATGGTGAGCAACGCCCAGGGGACCGGGAAGCAGCCTGTCCTCCTGGCGCTGGCCTGTTTGGCGAGTGGGCTGGGGTGTCACCAGCCCTATCTGGACCCGGAGCTGACAGACGTTCTTGTCTAACACTGTTTCCCACAGCAAGACAGAGAGCCGTGTCCTGCCTCTCCCAGCTCAGGCGCTGAGGTGCCAAGACTACATGGAACTTGCCCAAAATTTGCGAGGGAAGAATGAAGCTTAAGTCATATTCACGCGTGCGGGCCGCCTTTTGTTATTTTAACCCAGTTATTGAAGCAATGTGTTCCTGTTGATTTTTAAATACTGTTTTTTGCTTTGAAAAGGCCGAACTGCATCGCTGGATGCGTTGTCTGGTTACAGAGCTCCCGAGAGGGGTGAATTCCAGCCTGAGATCCAAGTCAAACCAGCTCGGCAAAGTGAGTCATGGGGAGATACTGGGGTTTGAAGCCAGGGATCTGGTTTGAAAGGGTGGCCCCAGTCTGAAAGGATGGAGAGCACAGGGCAGGAGTGCCTGTGGAGAGGCTGCAGAGGCATGTGGAGGGCAGCAGGCACACTGGCCATGGAGGGGTCATGCTGACACAGGCAGATGGATAGAGTCTCTTCTCATAGCTCCGCGTTGTGGCATGCCGATGTCACCAAGCCCGTCACAGCTGACAAGACTTTTCCCTTTTTGGTGTGCGGTTCTACAGCCTCCAGACCCAAAATCGCCTGGGGACCTGGAAAGCATGACATCCGCTTGCTCCTGGGAAGTAACACCTATGGGATGTGTTACTGATAATGTGCCCGGAAAGTAGGAAAGCCCAGAGAGATGACTAGAGGAGGAGGGTGACTTTACAAAAAGTGAGCCTACAAAGAAAGGCTTTTGACCTATAGGATGGGGAAATACATATAGGGTCAGGGCTGGGAAACAGGTATGAATTCAGCTGCATAAAAAGGAGATAAAAAAGGACAGAAGAGAGATGGTTGGAGTCACTCTGATGAGGAAACAGAGTGGGAAATCCAAAGAAAGGAAAGCAATAGGCAAAGGGCAGGCTAGGACAGAGGGAAGCCAAGGAGGCTGAAAGGGGTGAATAATATGATGATGCTGGGAAGGTCTTTGTGAATGAAAGAAGGAAGCTAATATGGCTGGCCTGTGGGAGAGGAAGTCCTTCCTATTTGGTACACGACAGGAGGGGAACAGTCATCGGTCCCTGAAAGCTCAATCCAGAAAAGGAAATACATAAAATGGAAAGGCAGGAGGGGATGGGCAAAAAAGAAATCTGCATAGGGATGAAAATGATCCTTCATTTATCCTGGATAGGCCATTTGCTGTTTATGCCCTTAGGCCTTTTATTTTCCTCTTTCTAAGATATTTCTAGGTAGCTAAAATGGTTACTACAAGCATATCAGATCCTAACTAAAGTTCACATGGTTTCTCTGCACAGAGGGGACATAGGGATCTCCATATATGGTGTCTCCTATCAAAAGCATTTTTAGCTACCAGATGAAAATGCATTTAGGTCGCACATGGGTAACATTTGCAGATTCCTTCAAAGACGAGCTTAAGCTGTCCTAACTACTTCAGTATTCCTGTTTCCCTTATACCTGTAGTCTGTATGCAGAGATAAAGTCACTGAGAAAGAATATAGGTTTGCTTCTTCAGAAAAAACTTGTTTTTGTCTTATCAGTGAAATAAGTACATCCTGTGCACAGAGACAAAAAAAAAAATAAAAATCAAAGTTCCCCAAGACCTCACTATTGGGCTAGACTGCCAGAGTATTATAAAATGGCTTAAGTAAATAAATAACATTGCATTGTCCAAAAACTCCTTTCTTGGAAAGCTTTGTATCCAACTCTTTATGTACTAAAGGTAACATTAACATCTTCCTGGTCCTTTAAAATGTAGTTTATTACATTGCCATAAAAAATGTGGGGAAAAGATACTCCAAAATTATTCCAAATAAGGAAAATCTGAAGCATAATTTATTACAACCATAAATTCTCATGTAAATGTCAGCAGCCAGTAGATCCTGGACTTCAGTGGTGGCAACTCTCCTAGTTAGAAAGACACAGTGTTTAGTTTGAGGCTGTAAAAATGCTCATCTGTAGTCTTTGGACAGCCAGTACCCAGAGACTGCCTAGAAAGTGACTTGGATGTGACAGATCCCCATTAGGATTTAGTGCCACGGCAACCACCATCAACAGCACAAGCAGTGGCACAGCGGGGTGGTCACAGTGGGACACTGTGTGTTGTCTCTCAAGGCAAACCTCAGGTTTCATCTGGAAAACCCAAGACACCTTTGCTATGGGAACCACGTGCCACTTCAGCAAGATAAGCCATGTCACGGGTCAGAAGGCTGTTGCCTAAAATTGAAGGTTGTCTGTCACCCATCACTCCCAGGGCCTTTTGGATCCAGAATAGCTCGAGGCACCTAGTTTGGAGAAGAGGGCTGGTTTGAACTCAGCTCCGCTGCTCGGAGCAGAGGCGCAGGAGGAAGAACAGGGCAAAGGTAAGCAGGGTTTTGAAGCAAGGAGCCAGTTTCTGCCCTTGGGCTGACTCCTTGTGTGTTTTTTATTTGGTCAGGCCAACATTTTCCACCTGTGCTCCCTCCAGCCCAGAGGAGCTTAGTCCGTGTGCCCACAGCCACTTGCATGCCTTTCTCCTTAGCTCTGCTCTGCCCTTACCTCAGCCTGTTCCCCGGCGTGCCTGAAGCAGCCTTTGCCTCTGCAGCAGGGTAATTCAGATGCAAGGCAAGAGGTGATTTATGACTTAAAGCAACTCCGAAGCTGGTCTTGAGAGCTTGTACTGCGGTCAGTTGTAATACAAACCGCCAAAAAAGCCTGCCTTGGCTGACTCATATACACACGTCTATCAAGGAGGGCCGTGATATTAAAGCATTAAAAGCTGCTTATAGTTTTCCTAAGGCAAATACCTGAAGACGTGTCATAGGTAGAGATGTTGTCTATTTTTAAAAATAAAAATAGTTTATTTACAGGATGGCCATGTTCTCAAGGTGAAAAAACAGCACATATCCAGTGGGAGGAGAGATGGTGAACATGGCTGGAGTGAGGAACAAGGATACTATTCTTGTCCTCTTTTTCTCATTTCTCATCTCCTTTGCTTCAGGCTTTTTCTCTTTCTCTCTCCACCTCACTCTCAGCCAAATCTGAGTCCCTTCCCTCACACCTGCCCGCTGTTCCTTGTCTGCAAGCCCCGTACCCAGTCCCAACATTACAGCTTCCCAGCAGCGGTGGGAAGGGACAAACACTGGGGCTGGCCCACACAAGCAGCCCACAGTCCTTCCCCAGGGGTGATACTGGTGGTGGCCCTGCCACCCCAGTTGGCCCAGCTTGCAGGTTGTGGCTAACCTGTTTTATAGGTGAGATGGCATCTTTGCAGTGATTGTCCTGGAGATACTTTCCAGACACTTTGCATCAGCAAGGCACAACCTCTCTGGGGCTACTCAGCTGGCACTGGAGAACGCAGGCTGACCACACAGTATCATGTCATTAACTCTGAAGCCAAATTCCTTGCTGATTACTCTTTTTTTTCCCCAAAGCTGAATGTTTACAGGCAGTAAATCCGCAATGCTCAGTCACTATTGCAGTTTCTTCCCTACATACTGAGAACGATTGGGAATTTTTCAGCGGGTGCCCCTTTTACATCAGTAGGTGCACAAGACCATCCAGGAGAATGGGCAGGCTGTATTTTTATTTGGTGTAAAGATGCCCAGAACTGAAGCAAAAATCCAGGGAGGGTTAGGGACAAGAGGAGACACTGTGAAGGTAGGTGATGTAGGGAACACCCTTTGGAAGGTTCTCCTTGGGCTTGGATGGGGCTCAGATGACGTTTGGCACTCACTGAAAAAGGTCTTGTCTGAATCAGCCTATTACTCATGTCAACAGCTTGCTCATCACGTCAGCCTCAGGCCCTGCAGGGCCTGCAGGGCTCATATAGGCAGAAGAGTTGCTCCTCAGATCTTCCTATTGGAAAGCAAAGGCAAAGGTGCAGCTTAGGGAAGAATTGGTCCCTAAACTCTAGAGGAATGATCAGGTACTTACACACAGGTCTTGCCACTGTCTTTGCAGGATCAGCCTTTCTATATATTTAAAAGCTATACACTTAAAAGCTATACACTTAGATGTCATACCTTAGAAAAGAAAGATGCTTTGTTTTCATGATTATTCTAATTTCCAAGCATCATATTTAAAACCCAGTCTTCTCAGAAAGTGAGGGCAGCCTGAGTTAAGGTATTAAACTTTTTCTCCTTTCTTCTCCACTTCCCCTTTCTGATCCTGTCTAGGGTGGCTCTGCCTGCTTCAGCCTTCCTTTTGATTTTTAAAAACACAGATGTAAGCAGATCATGAGGCCACAGGAGGAGAATCCTTCAGGATGTCTTGTTTGGTTTGGAAATATTTAAATGTCTGCTGCATTTCCTTTGAGCACAAGGCAGGAGTCTGCGAAAGTGCACTGCTCCTTCTGCTACCCACAGTACTGCTAGGGGTGGGAGAGCGTGCGTGCATGTAAGCATGTGTGTGCATGTGTGCATGGGGTGGTTTCTAATCTTTTCAGCATGGCTCTTTTTCCTGGGATAATGTGAAACATTTCTCTAGGTCACATTTCCCTGGAGAAAAAGATTTTAACTCTAGTAATTCAGGTGAAGCTTGCTCTTTCTAAATAGCCTGCCAGTTACACGATTGCAGCAAATTCATAACTTTCTAAATAACCGTGGTTTGAAGAGTGATTTTTTTGTGATTTGGGTAGGTTTAACTGTTAGTGGCCATTATGGACAATAGTTGGTTGTTTTAGATTAACGGATCATAATCAAGATGAAAATTTTATTGTTGTGTCATATATAAAGCGGTGAGTGGTTACTGGATGAATTACACGGTGAATGAGGATCGGAGCTCATCAGCTTTACTGCAAGGGTGGTACAAAGCAGCTGCCCGCAAGATCCTAACACAAGAAGAGAAACCTTCCTTATCTCACTCCATGAAGTTCAAACTGCATGTTGCCGGCTGCTCTTGACTTTCCACGGGCAAGCACCTCGTGGCCTGGCTACCATGGATGGGGCCTGCGAGGAGGTGGAATATAGCTCTGATTAAAAGGCAAGGATCAGAAAAGGACACTTCATTGTGGGCAAACATGTACAGAAGAACAATGGCTTACACCACGGATGAATAAATAATATCTGGGGGCTTTTCACATATTAGCCATGCTTTTCCTGGCTTAATCTAAAGATAGCTGAGGTCTAGAGAGAATATTAAAAATAAAGAGCTGTAGACACAAATATTCAAAGGAAGTGGCAGTATTCATGCTAGAAAGAGCTGTGCCATTGCAAAACGTGAAAGATCACTTGTTAGCTTCACTAATCACATTTGGACCTTACACTTCAAATTTAGAATATACCTATGAATATGAAGAGCGATAGCTTAAATTTGCAATAAATAAATAAAAGGAAATTACAATCTGATCCAAGAAATCTAAAGAACATGAAAATACCCTAACTATGACAAACGATTGTGAAATTTTGAAGTGATTTGTTTGGATTTTCAGAAACAAGATTATTTTGAAGAAGCATAAATTACAAATACTCTTGCACACTGGCATTGCTCCACATACGCTATCTCAACATGTGCATTTAAGTCCCACCTTAACTATGATTTTTTCATGTGCACTTGAAAATAACTGTCTTTTACTGCCTATACCTTTGTATGTCATTTTAATCATTGCATACTGACATATCAATGTTTTTTGTACACATTGTAAAAAATTCTCAGCTTCCTTATTTAGCTCACGTAACAACAAGCTTCTCAAAACAAACTAGTGGAAGGATGAAAACCTTTCAAATGCTTTAATTTAATTTCTAAGAAGACAATAAATGTGAGGAAATGGTTTTAACGTAACTTATTCTGTCAGTGGAGACTGTAGTGTAAAGAGCATTTTTTTTCTATTTCAGTTTGTTGTGCCAACAGTTGAGTAACAGTTACCCTGCTGTTAAAAATAGTAGTACTAATACAAGTTTAAAGCAGAATACCATGAAATGCACTCTACAACCACAAATGCATTCCAGAGTATTGCTTCTAGTAAATATGTGTCCTGGGCTTGTCTTGTGGGCAAGTCAAAGAGTGGGATAAATCCATCTACTAAGGATGGACACTAGATGTGAGCACGGTGAACACACATACACATGCAAGCATACACACACACACACACATATAAAAGTAAATATTTATTAAATGGATGTCTCAGTGTCAGCCCTGCTCTGTATGTTGACATGATCCAAGTCTAGAAGCCACAGCTCAAAACAAAACAACCTATGAATACTTGACCTGGAAACAGTGAGAAATTCTTCTGCAGTTCACTGATCTTCTAAAGTTTAACCCTTACCAGTTCACTTCTGGCTTCTGGGTGAACGTCTGAGACAGAGCTTGTGTGGCAGAAAGTGAGATATGATATAGTTATGTATCTCCAATAGATTAACTACCTTAAGGGAGCAGGGTCAGATGAAGTAGGATGTGTTCTGAACAAGTGGAGAAACAACTCACCCAGCACATGCTGCTCCCAGAAGAGAAAAAAGAAAGAAAACCTTTGAAACGGCAAAGATTCTTACATTCAAATTACTCCTTTCCAAGTCTGTAATTTCTCAACTAGGTCAAAACAGAAAATGAATGATTACTGTTACAACTGGCATACACTCTGCACTTTGGCTGCATTTAAGATACACAACATTTTCCAGAGAATCATGTCGGATAATTTGTCTTGTGTATTTTAAGCCTTTTTCACATGTCCTGAAAGGCATAAGCAATGAAATACTGTAAGGAGTGCAGTGGCTGAAGAGGGGAGGCAGCATGGGCCCAGCGTCAGGGCACCCGGGTGCTTTTCTCCTGGCTGCGCTGCCCATCTATCATATGACTCCAGATGGGTTGCTTACACCAATACTCCCCAGCTTGGCTGCCTAAAGTTCAAAATCTCCTTGGCAAGAGTAATTTCCAATGTCAATAGTACTGTTTAACTTCACACAGAAATAAAAGTAACTGCAGCTAGACACCTAAGTCCAGATTGACAGGCAGAAATAAGCACTGCGATTTGCAGAACTAAGCTCCCACAGGGTCAGTGTATGGCACTGTACCTGTTCACATATTTGTGCTGCCTGACTTGCATAGTTTTAGAGGGTCAGTGTAAGGAGCGAGGGTCCTCGAAGGAGATTCACATGAGGAACCGCACTTAGCTTCTCAGAGGACCCTACGTTCCCAGTGACCCAGGAGTCCAGGCTGGTCACCTGCTGTAAGAGGGTCTCACTCCTTCCCAGGCTACTTTCTCATGGAAAACAGATCATGAGAAGGAAGTATTGAGGATTAAGGTGGGGTCTCACCTTATGTTGAATCTGGGTGATCACACACACATACAGAAAACCAGATGCCACTACTGAGTTCTCCAGAGCAGACAAAAACTTGAGGGAGCTGGCAGATATCATTGTGAGGCCGCTCTTGATAATCTTGGACAGGTCATGGCACCACTGGGGGAAGTTCCTCAAGACTGGAAAAAAGTGTCACTGCTAGCTTCAAGAGGGGCTATAAGGATGATTTGGGGAACTACCAGATAGTCAGCCTCACCTAGATCCCTGGGAACACGATGAAGCAAACTATCCTGGAAATCATTTCCAAACACATTAAAGACAAGAAGGTGATTAAGAGTATTCAGTGTAGACTTCTGAAGGGAAATCAATGAGCCTGATTGACCTGATAGTCTTCTACAACAAAGTAACTAGCTCGATGGATGAGGGAAGAACAGTGGATTTTGTTTATCTTGACCTTATCAAGGCTTTTGGCACTGTCTCCTGTAATATCCTCATTGACAAACTCATGAAGTATGGGTTAAATAAGTGGACAGGGAGATGGAGTGAAAACTTGCTGAACTGCTGGGCTCAAAGTGTTGTAATCAGCAGCACAAAGTCTATCTGCAGTCCAGTGACTAGTGGTGTGCCCAGGGGTAAATATTGGGTCCAATACTGTTAAATATTTTCATTAATAACCTCGACAATGGGAGAGAGAGTGCACCCTCAGTGAGTCTGCAGATCATATAAAGGTGGGAGTGGTGGCCGATACACCAGGTGGGTGTGGTGCCATTCATAGGGACCTCAACAGGCTGGATAAATGAGCCAACAGGACTCTCACGAAGTTCAGTACAGGGAAGTGCAAAGTCCTGCATGTGGAGGGGAATAACTCCATGCACCAGTACAGGTTGGGGGCTGATCATCTGGAAATCAGCTTTGCCGAAAAGGATCCAGGGGGTCCTGGTGGGTCTCCAGTTGCCCATGGCCAAACAACGAACCCACGTGGCAAAGAAGGTCAGCAGCATCCTGGGTTGCTATAGGAAAAGTGTTATGATCTTTCCCTTCTATTCAGCACAGGTGAGACACTTGGGGAGTGCTGGGTCCAGATCTGGGCTCCCCAGTACCAGAGACATATGAACATACTGGAACAGGTTCATCAGGGGACCACAAAGATGGTGAAGGGACTGGAGCATCTCTTACATGAGGAGAAGCTCAGAGAGCTGGGACTGTACATCCTAGAGCAAAGAAGGCTCAAGGGCATCTATGTAAATACCTGAAGGGAGGGAGTAAGGAAGATGGAGCCAGACCCTTCTCTGTGGTGCCCAGTGACAGGACAGGAGGAAATGGGTACAAACTGAAATACAGGAAATTCCATTTAAACATAAATTGTCCTGCTGGGGGGACTTCAGCCACCCCAACATCTGCTGGAAAAGTAGCACAGTGAGCTGTAGGCAATCCAGGAGATTCCTGGAGTGCAACAAAGATAATTTCTTAAGCCAGGTAATAGACAACCCATGACAGGAGAGGTGATACTGGATCTGACAGTCACAAGTGCAAGTGAGCTAATTTGTGACATTAAGACTGGAGGCAGCAGTGATGGAGAGTAGCTTGGCAACTACATCAGCTAATTCCCTCAGGACTCTGGGATGCATCTTGTCAGATTGCATAGATTTCTGTATGTTCAGGTTCCTCAGGTGGTTATGAACCTGATTGCAGTGATCATGTACTGATGGATTTTGCAGTCCTGAGGGATGTGCATCAGGGGAAGAGTAAAGTCGGGAACTTGAATTTTAGGAAATCAAACTTCCAGCTCTTCAAGGAGTCAAGGACCCCTTGGGAAACTGCCCTCAGGGGCAAGGGAGCAGAACAGAGCTGGCAGATCTTTAAGAACACTTTCCATAGAGCACAAGAGCTCTCGATCCACAGGTGTAAGAAATTCGGAAAGGAGGGCAAGAGACTGGCATGGCTGAGTCGAGAGTTGCTGGTCAAACTAAACGCCAAGAAAGAGATGCACAGGCAGTGGAAGCAGGGACAGGTATCCTGGGAATAGTATAGGGACACTGTCTGGTTGTGTATGGATCAGGTTATGAAGGCCAAGATGCAGCTGGAGCTGAACTTGGCAAGGGATGCAAAGAATAATAAGAAGGGCTTCTACAGGTATGTCAACCAGAAAAGGAAGGTCAAAAAAGGTATACGCTTCCTGATGAGCAAGACTGGCAAACTGGTAATAACGGATGAGGAGAAGGCTGAGGTACTCAACAACTTTTTGCTTCAGTCTTTGCTGGCAACCTCTCTCCCCACACCTCTCAAGTGGATGGACTGCAAGGCAGGGACTGGGGGAGAAAAGTCCCTCCCGCTATACAAGAAGATCAGGTTCATAACCACCTGAGGAACCTGAACATACAGAAATCTATGCAATCTGACAAGATGCATCCCAGAGTCCTGAGGGAATTAGCTGATGTAGTTGTCAAGCTACTCTCCATGATATTTGAAAAGTTATGGCAGTCAGGTGAAGTCCCTGGTGACTGGAAAAAGGGAAACATTGTACCCTTTTTTAAAAAGGGCAGAAAGGAGGACTCTGGGAACTACCGACCTGTCAGCCTCACCTCTGTGCCTAGGAAGACCATGGAGCAGGTCCTCCTAGAATCTATGCTCAGGCACATGGAGAGACGTGATTCAAGACAGCCAGCATGGTTTCACCAAAGGCAAGTCCTGCCTCACCAGCCTAGTGGCCTTCTATGCTGGAATGACTACATCAGTGGACAAGTGAAGAGCTATGGATGTCATCTCTCTGGAGTTCTGCACGGCCTTTGACACAGTCCCCCACAACATTCTTCTCTCTAAATTGGAAAGATATGGATTTGATGGGTGGACTGTTTGGTGGATGAGGAATTGGTTGGAAGATTGCATCCAGAGGGTGGTGGTCAATAGCTCAATGTCCAGATGGAGATCAGTGACAATTGGTGTCCCTCAGGGGTCCATATTGGGACCAGTACTGTTCAATATCTTCATCAATGACATAGACAGTTGGATTGAGTGCACTCTCAGCGAGTTTACAGGCAACACCAAGCTGAGTGGTGAGGCTGACATGCCTGCAGGATGGGATGCTATCCAGAGGGACCTGGACAGGCTCGAGAAGTGGGCCTGTGTGAACCTCATGAGGTTCAACAAGGCCAAGTGTAGGGTCCTGCACCTGGGTCAGGGCAACCCCCAATATCAATACAGGCTGGGGGATGAAAGGATTGAGGACAGCCCTGAGGAGAAGGACTTGGGGGTACTGGGGGATGAAAACTGGACACAAGCCGACAATGTGCACTCACAGTTCAGAAAACCAACTGCATCCTGGGCTGCATCAAAAGAAGCATGGCCAGCAGATCAAGGGAGGTGATTCTGCCCCTCTACTCCACTCTCGTGAGACGCCACCTGGAGTACTGTGTCCAGCCCTCAGCACAGGAAAGGCATGGACCTGTT
>VYXH01000975.1:0-10733 GCA_013397275.1 Burhinus bistriatus | reverse complement strand
CTCTGGAGCCCTCAGCACAGGAAAGGCATGGACCTGTGGGAGGGGGTCCAGAGGGGGCCACAAAAATTATGAGAAGGCTGAGAGAGTTGGGGTTGTTCAGCCTGAAGAAGAGAAGGCTCCAGGGAGACCTTATTGTGGCCTTTCAGTACTTAAAGGGGGCCTACAGGAAAGATGGGACCAAACATCTTAGCAGGGCCTGTTGCGATAGGACAAGGGGTAATGGCTTTAAACTAAAAGAGGGTAGATTTAGACTAGATATAACGAAGAAATTTTTTACAATGAGAGTGGTGAAGCAATGGAACAGGCTTCCCAGAGAGGTGGTAGATGTACCATCCCTGCAAACACTCAAGCTCAGGTTGGACGGGGCTCTGAGCAACCTGGTCTACTTGAAGATGTCCCAGCTTATTGCAGGGGAGGTTGGACTAGATGACATTTAAAGGTTCCTTCCAACCCAAACTATTCTATGATTCTATAAGAAAAAAAACATTTTTTTACTATGAGAGTGGTCAGACACTGGCACACGCTTCCCAAAGAGGCAGTGGAGTCTTGATCCTCAGAGATAACTCAAAACGCAACAGGATGCTGTCCTGAGAAATGTGCTGTAGCTGACCCTGCTTTGAACACAGAGGGCTGGAGTAGATGGTCTCCAAAGCTGCCTTCCAGCTTCAGCTGTTCTGTGATCCTGTGACCCCTATGATCATTTTGTCTAATCTCTTGCACTACATAGGCCACAAAATTTCATTCATGGCTTTCTCACACACACAAGTCCGAAATGCTCACTGAACAAAGCATCACTTTTAGACAGGTACTTGGGCTGGAGTATAAGATTTCAGCTGATGGTAAATCCACTATACCCTTGATGAAGTTATCTCTCCAGTATTAAGAAGCTACCCTTCCCCTTATCTAATCATGATCTTCCACCCTTAATAATTAATAGCTAATAATTGAAAAATTCCATGAACCAAATTAAGCCCTCATTTCTGCTTATGCAAAAATACTGCATTCACTGAGTTCAGACAAAGTACAGCTCATTTAAACTTTCCAGACACTTCTGAGAGGGACACATGACAAAGAATTGGTGCCAGCTTGCTCTTTCAGTTCATAAAGGGATGACAGACTGCCAGACATGAAAGCCTGTGGAGAGAAGTGGATCAGCTGAGTAAGAAGGTACTGTTTTTAAGATGCTTTTCACAGTAAAATTATGCTCTCACTAATAAAATGACTACCCAGAGGTTGGCAAAGGTTGTCTGTTTGAGATGTACCCCAAAGGTAGATGGTTGAAACCTCTCCTGCCCAGTTTCCCCTGCAAAGCCTTCCTCCCTCTCCTTTAATGCCACCAAAAATTTCCTCCACTCTGTTATTGCAGACCCGGAACCTCTTGTAGAGAGTGAAATGCTGGCTAGACCCTGTGTTCTGATGATGTACTTAAAGATTAGAAAATAACTGTATAGACTGTGTCATCCACAAGCCATTTTACCTGCCTTGAGAGCTATATATATTTTCCCACTCATCAGAAAGGAGGTTACCTCTGCTATTTGGAAGTATGATGTTGCAACGTATTTTTTCAACATAAAGGCACACCCTAATCCACTGCTGAAATTTTTACAATAGAAGCTCACATTTTCACTTTTAAAAGTGCACTTTAAAACCAAGACTTCGTATTTCTACCACTCTGCCATCCTGGTTTGGCTGGTGTCTAATCTCTACCACAATACTAATTTTAGCTAATCATCATCATCATTTCTCTTTAAATAAGACCACACTAACCAAAGTGGTGAGGGAATGAAGTACATAATTTCTTTTGTAGCCCAATATCTCCATCTTATGGTCATAGCATGTATAAATGCTAAGCTTTTCAGTTTTCATTTTATCATGACTTTTAATGGAGACTTCTGTGTAGCAGGTAAAACACAGTTTAGTATTTTATCTGAAACAGGTGGGATATTTTTTCAGAAATTTTAGGATTTTGAACAGGATGCTACTGCTGAATCTTTCTCTGAGGGAAGGGGTAATGTAAGTTACTGGTGATGGATACAATCTCAGCCTATGCTCTTCAACACCAGTGCTGCACCTCATAAGAAGACAGAAGCTATACTGACAATAACTATCCACCTACGTGCCAGCAAACCACAGATTTTCACCACTGTGGTTTTTTGTTTTTTGTTCTCTCCCCCCCGACCCGAATTCCCAAGGGAAAATTAAGTCATGCAACATTAACAGTATATTTTTATTAATGCTTGGAATCAAGGTCATAGGGAAATGGCAGGAGCCATAAGCAAAGTCAGAAACAGACACATTGCTAAACTCTGTATAGTGAATGGTCTGTATGCTTTACAGCTGTCCCACATTGCCTGCTCATGATCTGCACAACCTAGAAAGGCCCAACTGAGCAGACAATGGTGGAGACCTGGAGGCAACGAACTTGGCAGGAAACAGCTGCTGGTAGAGAGACGTGATAGACAACAGCACTGATTGCTCTCTCAGAAATGCGCTCCAGATGGTGATATGGCATGCTGTGGTTCAGTGAGAGCAACTTTGTTTGTGTGGGGCTAGAATATCAACTCCTGCCTCCACTGAAAAAAAGGCTATGAATACGCTGAGGCCTCAAGATCAGATGGGGGTAATGAAACCAGACTAGCATACCAGCCAAACTGTGCCCTGGGTGATATGCACTACACATTAAGCACACCTCTATTAATGATGCAATTGGTAGTACACCTCTTCTGTCACACGATATCCCTGTTCTGGCACTGAATGGCAGCACCATTTGATTTCCTGCAGATGAGAAAAAAACCCCCAGTGATATTAAGCCTAGCTAGCCTCAAAACATCAACTGTTTTATTTACCCCCCTATGCCACTCTTGGCACAGAACAGGTCAGAGAATGTGCAAGTAAGTTATACTTTCAGGAACGTCAAAGAAAACCAATTCCTGCCTCAAAGGTTTCCTCTAATCAGAGAACCAGGCAAGCAGCAAACTCTCCTTTGCTTACAGTGTCCACTTTGGACTGCTGCCTCTTCACATAATTTTGAACAGCAAAATCTGCTAACCACACAGCACCTCTTCGCAAGACCAAACATTTCCTCACACAGTAGAAAAATTAACTCAAAATCTATATTTATCAATACTACCTGGCAAAATCTGCAACAACAGCACATCTTGGTGTGGGAAAACCAATAACGTTTACAGATGTGTTAAGCATTTTTTGTCAGTGTTAATGCAGTCTAAGGACAATGGCAAATAAACAGTTGCCCATCCAGCCTGTCTACCCACTGCAGCTCTTCTGTTTGGTCAAGTGAGAGTCTGTCACTAAGTATATTGCCAGTAGTGCCTCTAATAATTTAGGATGGATGTGATGCTCCCTTAAGACTCAGCTGTTGTGTTTTGAAAGAAGGTCTAAATTTTTTTCCAAGGTGTTCTGGTTAAGTTTAACCAAGCACCATTGCAAAAGGAGCACTGAGGAAAATTGCATTGTAAGGAAGCACACAGATTCCTGCTCTCATACAGTGACTGTATTAGCTCAGGAACAGGAAAGGCTCTGTAAGTGGGATGTAAGACACATGCTTGTATATTTAAAATAGCACCCAGCTACTGAAAATCTACGCAGTATGAATCACATTGAATTGAAACCTGCCCAATTCCACATAAGCAGGAGAGACTCCAGAATGATCAGGTCCCATGATGCATACCATAGACTAAGGGACCACAGTCAAAAGATGCAAGTGGCATATACCTGTTATCAGCAATGCAGTCTTTCCTCTAAAATGAGAAAACGCTACCCAGCCTATATAAATAGAGTGATGGCAAAGTGAAGTAATGGGAAGCCATTACTTCATACTTTGCTTTGTCCTGTATTTTTCAAGTAAAATTAAATCGCAGCAGTCTTTATTTAGTCCAGTATTTACCAAAAAAACTGCTTTGATTTTGTCAGCTACAGTAAACTCATGGCGGGTGCCAGAATTATCTCCTTTCCCAGCTCTCTGCACAGCAGCTTGGGTTCCCCCTGCTTTAATGCCGGTGCGGGACCAGGCAGCCAGGGCAGCATGGTGGCCCAGATGGGACCTTCTCGCTCAAGTCACTCTTCATCAAGTACCTAGGGTCAACTAATAATTTAAACACTCCATGAGTTGTTTCTGGTCATGGAACCTTGAGTGGTTCACACTGTGTCTGAAACTGCACTTGGCCACAGTCAGGAGTAGAGCTGAACCACTGCAAGACTCCTTCTTAAACGAAAACAAAACAAGATACCCAAAGAACACCAAGTGGAATAGAAATAAAGAGAAGTGGATCTAAAAATATATGAGAGGCGTGAGAGAAGAACAGTCGCTATTACTGGTGTTCCTCAGTTGTAACACTGGTAAGTTATAACATGGTGCTAAGTTGCAAAATCAGCTCACCTCCTTGTATAATCCACACATGCACCACAATCACAAAATAAATCATAGCTGCCACACCTACACACTTAAGCAAAACGCTTCTGCTTATTTTCCATTATTTCAGTTACTGAAAGGAGGCATTGGCCATTTACAACTGGGAGAAAACCTGAAGCATTAACTCTCTTTTGCCAAGGTACATGCTTTGAACAAAGACACCAACCACCTTTCTTCGGTTGCATCAGTAAAAACAGGTAGCTGAACTTCCTAATAGATGGTGATGATTGTCATCCTTTTCCCAAATTAAATCTGATTTTCTTGATTCACTATCCATAAGTTTCACCTGGATCCTGTAACACACAGTCCTGCATTCTCCCTGCGAGATCAGGAGAGATTTTGCAGAGTTTGTAAATGGTGGATAATATAGGCATACTGCATTGCAAGACAAAGCCCAGGAGAGTGAGTTTTAAGCTTGCAGCAGGATAATGCCTGCATTTAATCACTGCACTTTTCCTTCTGAGCCCAGGAAAGCTGTTCACAGAATTTCTGATCTGAATTGAAGGGCTCTTAAATAAAGGTCTTTTCCAGTTTCTTGTGATTCTTTATTCTCGGTCTGCCTATAGCATCCCCACAAAAATGCTCATGAGCGCTACCTTCACAACTTAAAAGGGATTAAGAATGCTGTTTCCCAGGAACAGTGGACTATAAAATATCACTGTGGAGATAACAGAACTGTGGAACTGCTGTATCTACTTGCACTTGCAGTGTGATATTTAAGTCCTTTCCCAGCTCATCAACAGATAAAGTTGCAGCCCACGAGTCTGTAATACATTTTGCGTATCTGTTCACACTGCCAAAATGATATTGTCATGACAGACATATCCTCCAGAGTAAAAATGGGTGTGTGATCAAATATTTATGCATGGGATATTCCAGTGAAGTTATCTCAGGAACCAAAAAAAAAAAAAAAGCCAAACAAAAAAAAGAGATGTTTTCATACAGAATAAACATCCCTGCACCTGTTCCGGCACTGGTGGCAGCAGGACAGATGCTGCTTTGCTCAGAAGAGTCAAAATGTATTAGAGTGCTGCTTGTGATTTCAAAGACTTTTAATCTCACATAACATTGAACTTTCTGGGCATTTCACTGGTGATACTGAACTTCGTCTTGCAATGACAAAAAAAGTAAATAAATAATATAGAAAAGGTCTATTTTAAAGTAGGTGTGTAACAAGATTCCAAACACTCACAAACTCTTGCTATTATGGAGAAGATACAGCTTCTGTTCTACTGAATAAATAAGGGATCTAGGAACTGTTGAGATGGCTTTCTTTGAAGAGGTCTTACAGACCCAGTAAAACATATTCTTGGAATGAGATTAAAACCGCTCCTTCAGTTCACAAGACATTTTAGAGAATACTAAGTGTGCATCATACTTAAAGAAAATGTGAAGGATGCAAAACACAAGTGAATCTAAGGAGTGTGCCCATGTTCGAGGAGTAATCTCCATAATACCCGTGAATGCGGGAAGACGTTGCTTTAACAACTGCTGAAGAAGCATTTACGTAAAAGCCTTTTCCCAGGGAAAAGCAACATCAACCAGGTAACTCTGAAGGGCAGGGGCCGTGGTGCAGGGGCCATGGCGCATGGGCCACAGCCACACACTGAATCACCAGAGTCATGCAGTTCAGCATTCACAGATTTCTCAGCACCTTCATTTACACTGATGAGGACCAAGGGGAATTTGCCTTCCAAAGGCAGGTTTTGCTGAGCACTGGTATACATCTGGGGCTGAACCTCCTCAGCTTTTCACAGGACAACTGCTTCTGAAGTCTCAGCATTACACCAGTCCCAGGGCAGACGGGACCAGCTGGTGGCTCTGAGCGTTGCCAAGGCCAGCCTTCCAGCAGCATGACCGGGTTGCCCATGCAGTCTCAGCTCCTATAACAGCCACAGGGCACTGGGTCCAGTGAGGAGCTGTCTTTCTGAAGGGGCCTCAGGAGCAGCAGGAAGAAGACCCTGAAGAACTGGGATCTATAAATCCTTGTCTTGTCTTTGCCCACATCAGGGAAATGGGCCACTTTGTCCTGCCAGTTGGGTAAATCCCCTTGCGTCCCCTTGGCTGACTCAGCTAGTGGTGAGCTGTCAGCAAGGCACAGGCTCTTCTTTTTCCTCCCACCGTCTTCATCCCCACATTCAGTTTCCCAAGGGTCACTCCGACTCGAAGGCTGGAGAGCGGGAGAAAAGGCACAGTGTTGATGCTGGGAGACTTACAGCAAGCAAGCAGTAAAGAAACAAAAATAGCTCAGGAGGTATCCAAAGGATTTTTCAGGAATATCATTCAACATAGATTTTGAAGTTCCTTAATGGGACCTAAAGCAACTGGCATTTCCACACACCTTGTGTGTGTTTTGCATTAAGCATTAATCATGATCCTTGAATATTTAAGCACAAAGAATTCATGTGTTTTCTGACACACATGTTGATGTTGGATTTATAGTTAAGATATTCTAACGATTAAGTGCTCCCCTTAGTGTTAGCAATTTAGAAGGCACATAGTTATTTCCTCTAGTCTAAATATGTGATGATGCAACAGCCAAAATAAATAGCCCCAAACACAGACAGGTTGCAGTGCCCATAATATCAATGAGACACAGCTCTAATATAAGTAAAATACTGCCTATAAGGGTTTGGCTGGATTAGAGAGAAGAAAAAAATTTAAGAGTAGATCCAATATACACTCATAATCCATTGCAGAGGAAAAGGGATAATTGCAATTTAATTTGAGGAATTTTGCAAAGAGATGTCTTTAAATTAGAATTATTAAATACAAGCGATATAATTACACTCATAAAAATAAATTCATTCAAAAAAGCATCGTTATTACTCAGTTATTAGAGTTAATCATATTCATAAAGCACTGAAACTTTGCCTGCTGCCTTTAGAGAAACACAATACTTAGCAAAAATCAAAAGTCATGCCTTGGCCCAAAGAATCCCCAGCTTGGACAATCTGGGGCTTCCTCCACGTGAGAGAAATGTCTGCTTGGCACAGGACCTCTGCACTGGGAAGAATTCACACCCTTTAAACTTTTCTGTCATGGAGTGCCACTGGCATGTCTGGAAGAAAAGTAGGGAGGATGGGAAGAGATTACAGCATCTAGGATGATGGCCCATGGGGTGCAAAACCTCAGTGACCCAGCTACAGCCACTCTTCCCCGTGCAAGCCCAGGAAATTAGGGAAGTGCAGAAGCCATCAAGCCATTTTTCCTCCCTTGCTTCTCAATGTCGTAAGGGATGTCTACGGCACAGGCGAAAATTGGCACCACAGAGCTTGGTATTGCAGAACAGGGGGTAACGCTGGCTATATCAAGTGTGAAAGCAATGGTTGTACTGGTTTTGTATTGGCTTCATGCCATCAAATAAGGTGGAATTGCTCCTCGCCAGCCCCAAAGAGCAACTTTCAAATGGTTGCATTTTATAGAATAGGTGGGCTTTCAAGAAGTGATTTGGAGAAGGAAATGGAGGGCACTGACACACATTAATCAGAAGGCAGCATGGAAAGGGGCCCCAAGGCAGGAGTGGGGAAAGCAGACAAAAGGAACAGTCATGGCAGATCACCAAGGGCAGGAAAGAACTCAGCCGAAGTAAAAGCACTATTTTAGGTAAGCTATGAAATGTGAAGGGCTTAAGAAGTTCAAACACCTCTGGAGGGAAAAGAAGAGATGAAGACAGCACAGAGATGCAGAGCCAAGGAGACAGGGAATGAATGGTACGAGGTGGCGAGCTCGCCGGAGGGATTTGGAGTAGACCAAGGGACTGGGAGCAAAATGGGCTGAGCCCAGAGATGGGGATGTGACAACTGGAGCAAGAAATGACCAGAGAAAGGCTTCAAGTGTTGGCAGAGGGGATAGCAGGAGACTATTCCTGTTGGACCACTAGGGAGGGAAAGCAAAGACAATTTAGGGCAGTCCAGGAGGAAGTGGAAAGAGAAAGCTCCCACTGAATAATGTCACTTAGCCATTTAGAAATGTTCCTACTCCATTTAAAGGGAAGGAAAAATAAGGAAACAGGGATGTCAGGGTAAAAAGAGAGACAAGGAAATAATTTAACATTAGAAGAGCTCAAATCAAGTGCAGAAAGGGCTTAATGGAAGAAAAGATAAATATATATGTGGAAAAGACTTAGAAAAGAGAAAGACTTTTTGAACGGCAGGAGTAGAGTTACGGGAGAAGGCTTATGGGACATGTAAGGTTCTTGCCTCCTCTCTGCCACTAGATGCAGCCCATGCTCTTAGCTGCATGGGGATGGGGTGGTTGAATGGCTGCACATACACCTGCATCCCCTTACCACTCCTCTTTCTGTACCCGGTGGCTGCACCCAGCTCCACTTAGGAGCTAAGCTGTGGCAGAAGCTCTATGTCCTAAATGCTCACCAAGGTTACCCAAGCATGTTGCTAAGCACTGGAAAATGAAAAAACAACAAAAAGAGCAAACCAAAATGGATTGCAACACAGCCAGTCAGTTGGCTGGAAACTCTAGGCCAGGTCTTCAGCTCATATAAGCTGGTGTAGCTCCACAGACACTGCTGGAGATGCTTTGACTTACAGCAGTGCTGAGGCGCTGCCCCTGTGTTCCCATCATTTGCAGGAAAAAGTGTGTATATTTCTTTTCTGTGAACAGACTCTGAGTCCAGACCCTCAGTGAGAAGCAAACTGAGCATTGTATTAACAAAAGAAACCTCCCACCAGCAATTCAATAATATAAAATTCCATATGTTTTCTTTTTAAGTCTTTAAAATAACTACTGGACCTAAGACTCTCTTCAAATCCTGCTGTATCTCCCTCCATCCCCACTTTGCATTTTCCCTCCCAGCCAAGGATGAGATCTTAACAGTCACAGTGCTTCATTTTTCATTCTCTGTTTTCTGATTTCAAGCATATGTTTTTAGAAGTAACCTTTTTGGCATCCTCCTATAGTCAGGCTTAACGGTCTGTTTACATTTTCATTTAAGATGTTTCTCTGTTTTAAATGAGCAAGACAAATAGCCCTGTTGTAAAATGGCTTTCATTTTGTAGTGGTTGTGTGTCACTTATATCAGTGGAAATGCAGACATGCTCTTTCTTCAGGAGTTTGAAACTAAATAGCTAGTGCACGTCTGTTTAAATTTAATTTGAACCTGTAGGTTCCAAACCGAAAGTAAAATGGAAAAAATAAACATTTTTTGGTGTGTTTTTTAAAGCAGGTAGAATAGCAAATTTCTCTTCTATTTCTTATTCCCTTATGTAACTATTAAATCCCCCAGACTTTCATGAAAGTCTTTCTGAAATGAGCTACTTTCACTCCAGTATTTCAGTTTCCTTTATCTTTCTCTCCCCTTAGAGCTCTGTTACACCATATATTCTTCTTCCAGCATGTATTATATTAATCCCCCTGTCCAATGAACACCGGTAAAATGTAATCTGCTCCCCCTCCCCCGCAAAAAAAAAGACTGTGAATTTTAAAAATCAAAATCCAACCTAGTAAACAGCAAGGCTCATTTTCCAAATTGGTGGCTTCAAATCAGCCCAATAACATTACGGTTAGTTCCTGCAGCCCCAGCTGCAACTGGGAGCTCTGCTGTGTTTGGCAGCATTGGGAAGACAAGATACCCCCTCAAGCCCTTGCAAAAGCCACCTACATGACCAGAAGCCACACAGCTGCGGACGCAGGCTCTGGGAAGCCCCGGGAAAGCAGGAGGAAGAGGCGCATAAGTGAAGCCTGAATTCCCGTCCCTCACCAGGTGTGCTAAGAAAAGACCAGGCACACATCAAGGTATTTTCTTTCCCTGGAGCAGCAATGGGTCAAAAGCCTAGCTGCTGTGCCCACAGCAGATGTTTTCACCTGTTTCTTCTCCCTCCCTAAGTCAGGATAAATGAGCAATGCGAAACATGGTTAGGAACACTAATCAGCAACCAAAAGTACCCCTTGATTCAGCAGTCAGCTTAGGAGCTGAAGCAACCCCAGGCTCTGTCTAGCATGGCACCTTCCAGCTGAGTTTCGGAGGCGCTGATTTCCCAGGTTGAGGTGGTTCAGCTTTGTGTGAATAAGGACAACCAAGTCTCAGACAGCCTAAATATCCTCCTAAAGAAACGAACACCCTACAGGGACAGGCTGAACAAAGCTTTCATGACCCCTTTCTAACAAAACCAGCCTCTGACTCAGTTTTTGGCAGGAGAGGGAGAAAGGAGGGATCCTTCTGAGACACGCTCAGTGGGAGGGCTTCGGCGAGGGAACATCAGAAAGACCCACCAGATGGACACTTGGACTACATCTAAAGCTTTCTCACATTTCTTTTCCTTCCTCCCCACCCTCCTTCCCCCCC